>JAJJMC010007665.1:1753466-1833223 GCA_023531435.1 Papaver californicum
CCCCCCTTGCGGTCCTTCTTCTTGGCTTGACTAATTAGATTCTTCCACATAATTATTCCTGTAATTATGGTGCGAGTATATAAAGTTGTGGATTGTAGAATCTTTCTGAGTTGTTGCATGTTTGGCACGTGGTATGCTAGAAAGATGTGTCATGCTTTGAATCCATTTGTATCTTGCTTGTCCCGCACTCTGTATGGTTGACACGTGCTCTTCACACATCAAATGTATTATGCAATTTACGGGAAAAATATATCATACTTTGATTTCTCCTATCCCGCAGTCTGCATGATTGATACGTGTCTCTCATGCAGTAGAGATGTCAGGTCTGTGACATCTGTCTTGTTTCTGTCAGCCTTGCGCCATCTGTCCTATTGTTTTGACTGTCAGTTGAAACTTATCTGAATCTTCGATTTTTCTTTGAAATATTAAAAAAACTCTTAGGTCTTGATCTGGTGCTTCTCGAAATATCGTAATCTGATGATTTTATTTTAAAATCTTGACATGTGTACGATAGAGATTTAGTATTCACTGTGAGCATGACCAAACACCTTTATCCATAGCCATTAGAAGAAGAAAAAATTGATTGAGATATGTACAGTGTGTGCCAAGTCGATCACGAACTGCTGAACGTTATGATTTAACACACAAGGACATAGATCAGCTTCTTAATGTCATTTCTGGCCAGTTTGTTATTGCTTGATTAGACTTTCATGTATTGGTTTGCTCAACTGAAACAAAAACATCTTAAAATCTACAATGTACACAGGAAGGATCATCTCATTGTCTACGCGGCAGTGACGATAATGTAACTAGTCATGTAGCAGAGACGTTCTTTCCCTGGGATGAAACTCTTCAGCAGTAAATTTTTGTCCTTCTAGAGAACTGCAGAAGACATTACATTAGAAAACACAACACCAAGAGTGGAAGCCCAAAAATTAATGTATAGCATTGAACTCGTTTTATTTGTAAGTTGCGTAACTCCATTTTAAGGGGAACAAATGAATTACAGGTTAACACGAAAGAATCCCTTGTACTTCAACGTTCATTATGTTTATTTTCGTATGTGGAACATAATGATGCATAAATTTGAATAGAATTATCTCCCTGCCCAAGGACCTACAAGAATATTATCACATTGGCAAAAACATATTTGATACCAAGAGTATACAGCTGCAAATTCTTCAGCATATTCACCTGTCTACACTCCGTCTTGCCCTTGGCCTATATGTTTGCTGCGACCAGGGAGTCCTCCTAGCTGTTTGTCGAGGCTCTGATTGAGGAGTTCCTATGGATGTCGGTCGTGCCTCTGAGTGAGTATCCTGAGATGTTTGTTGTGATTCTGAATGTGAAGCCCCTTCAGCTGTTTGTCGTGCCTCTGATTCAGAAGTTCCCCGAGCTGTTTGAGCTGCTAATTGTAGTTCTGAATGAGCCCCTCGAGTTGTTAGCCGTGGCTCTGAGTGTCTGCTACCATTATCTGAAAGGGTCCCTCGAGTTCTTTGCCAAGGCTCCACATGGCTACCACCATTATCTGAATGAGTCCCTCGAATTGTTTGACGTGGCTCAGAGTGACAGCCAACTTCTGTTGGTGCTCTTCCAAGGATGCCATCTCTCTTCTCGGAAAGATTACTGTTACCCCCTTCCCTTGTTACAGGTTGCTGTTTTGCAGAGAGAGTTGATTTTACTTGAAGAGTTAATACATTGGATTTATCAGATTCATAGGGCAGCGGTAGAATCCCCTGTAAATCTGGCTCAGGAACAAAACCCAATGGACGCTTTCCTTCATCCATTTTGCGGAAGGTAATTGAAATCCTAAGGAACAGAATATAGACATAATGACGTTATTATAAACTAGGCATGACAAGTACTAGGATCAACGTATAAGTTTTGAATATAGGTTTTGTCAATTACCTTTTACACGGAACTGCTGGCACACAATGCTTAGCAACATCAGCTCCATTTCCTTGTAAGACCAAAACAGAGCTGGAAATAAACATAGAATCTATAAGTTATATAAACATTTACATCAGCCAAAGAGGTAGCTAAAAATGATCAAGACCAGACTATCAATAAGAGGAAGAAATAAAAAAAACATTTAAGATCAAGGGATCCCTATAAGTATGATAATTCTGTACGAACATCACTGTACTTGAATAGAGGGATCAAACTAAGGGACTCTCGACTAACTTTTAAGATCCGCACAGAAAAGATGTGAAGGACGAGATCCATATGATCACATCACATACACATCCTATGGCTAGAAATAACCTGATTCACAAAAATCTTCTAAACACGATTTTGCCCGATCCATTAATACTAATTCCCAGCTAGGATGAGGGTTTGAACGCACAGAAAAACTATAAAATGTACCGAACAATTAAACCGAGACAAAGAATGGCATAAATAGAAATATATTGTATATTTAATGTGATGCTCATACTTACCCAACTGGGAGGGGAATTGCAGCCGAGCCACTAAACTTGCCAGGTCCCTCGATCTTTAGGGTTGACCCAAAAACTATATCGCACTCGCTAAGAAAGGAAACCGTGCAAAATGGCCGGACGAAATCGAGGTTATCAATATGAGGCGGTATGCAGTCCCCTTCATCATATATATTGATTATACAACTATCAGGTATGCACGATGCAGGAAGAACTTGCCACTGCACCAGTCTCCTTATCATCACCTTTAGAAGATTAGGTATTGGATCAACAAATTCATTGCGAAGAATTCCAGGGGGGTTGCCTTTCTTATCCTGTCATAGAATTGCAAATAAAAGGTAAGCTTTCCTACTTTGACATTCTTTACTTTTATTATACTACTTTATTATTTCCTGCTGTCTGTTTTTTCCGTCTGTTGCTGGTCCTAATAGTTGTACATCAAAGGATAGACAAAATGGATTTCTTTCTAGGCATAAACGACAACTATTATGCCATGGTGGCAATTAGTTATTATGAATCTAATGTGCATGGACCTTGGCCATTAATATTCGAAGTAAAAATGACCAACAAGTAGTAACATTTCAGCCTTGAGATATACAGCTTACCGATGCATAGTTATAACAGCAACCAAATTGTATGGTTACCCGCCCCTTGCCACGCATCCACTTCTGAGGAGCAGTATATGTGCGTTCTACAGAAAGATACATACACTGCTATTAGATTGTTCCTGAACATATGGAAGGGCTGGACTTATATGACTACAGTACAACATCATTAAGTGGCCTAAACAATTGCATCATGTAAATTTCGAGGAAGCCCCAAATGAGGAAATAGTTTGCACTGATTTTAAATTCAAAGCAAGGAATTGCCGTAAAATAGATTCAAAATTTTGAACTTAACAAAAAAACACAAAAATTACATGTAGCTTACCTTTTAACTCTCCTCTGCTTCCCTTTTCCTGAAGTTCAGACACAAAATCAACTATTCTCTTCTGCTCTGCAGTGCTGGAAACACCGATATGCAGTTCAAGCCCCTCGAGTACATTAACTATCTTTCCCTTAATTCTCTCCAAGCAAACAAAATCTTTCTTCCTCTGGACATTCATGAACCTAAGATACTCCCTTCTTTCCCTTGGTAACTCCGGTTTCTTCTTCTCCCCACTTCCTACACCTCCTGGATCACATTCTTTCTGCTGACTATTTTCATATTCTTGTAGCCCATCTTCTTCTTCTTGTGCCATATCAGCCCACGACATACGTACAGTTGGAGTTTCACTAGTAGTCGACACCTCCAATTCACTTCTATACACAACAGGTTCCAACCTACCATTTTCTCCATTTTTCCAGCTCCCAATAGACTGAGCGTCAGAATCACAGTCACCCTTCTCTCCATTGTTCCAACTCCCAATAGAGTGTCAGAACCATCCTTCTTACCGCGACACTCGTCGGGAATATATGCATATTTGTCAACATCTTGATTCGCTGGGGAAAATTTCGATTCGTGGCAATGTACATCTGCTAGTTGTAACGGTTGGTGATCCTGATAGGAAAGTACTATAATACCAAACAATATAAAAAAAAAATCAGTACCAAATAATCCTTTCTTTTTTTGTGTACCAAAACAATACTCCTGATTTTATTTTCCTATCCTATTCATAATTCTATATCCAAATATATCGAACATAACTATATCTGTAACTAATAATTCCAACATGGGCAACCCTAAATTTACTGTTTAATCATAATTAAACCAATTGACTCAACTCAAAAAATGTACAGTAAATACCATTGAAAAAACAGAAATTCAGGTAACAAAACACATAGTAGATGCATTATAAAAAGATCTCTAACCAAATTCAAACAACAAACGAGAAGAACAGTAAAGCAATAGTATCGATGAAGAAAATTGAAGAAAAATAGATACCTTGATCAAGTAAATCGACACGATCCAAGAGAAGTTTCTTACATTTATTACATAAACCTTCTTTAAGAAACGGAAGCAAATTCTTCAGGTAATTAATTGCAACTGGAAGTTCTTCAATTGGGAATAAGTAGATTGGATCTAATTTTCGAGCCCTAAATCCCTTCATCTCTAAATTTCTCTCTCTCTGTTCTAGGTGTTAAGACTTTGGGTGTCTTGAGGTCATGAGAGGAGGAGGGAGGAGGGAGGAGGAATACAACACAACACTGTTGGGTTTGAAGTGCCTTGAATGGATAGACAGAAGAAGTCTGTTTTTGAAGTCTTTTCTAATTGAGAATCAGAATAAAGGAGGAATGTAAAAACTAAGTATGTTTAGGGTAATTTTGATATTTAAGGGGAGGGTCGTCTTATGTGGACTTGTCGACTCAAGTCATCTATTTCTCGAGGTAGACATTTTTATCTTTACCGATACAGATCTAAGATAAAAACATAGAGAAAGTTACTGATGCCATCTCCTGAATCCTCACTCTTGTACATGGGTGACAGGAGTATCATCACTGACTGCATGATTTGACACATTTTTCCGTTTGGTCTTGCAGCTACAACTACCAGCAACGAATTAGCAAACTTTCTAGCTAAAAACAGCATCCAAAAGATGGAAAAGTGAGGGGTGTCTGCAAATGGCAATACAGAATTCTGCATTTCGGTGGGGGATATGAAGGCTGCTTACCGCTTTCATACAGACTTCCTCGAGGATGCCTGTCACTGCGTATCCTACTTCAAAATTAAGTTAAAGGCGTAGGCCGCAGTGGAATTTAGAGTCATAATGTCACATGAGAAATGTGGTACCAGGCATCAAATTTTAGCTCGTAGTATTGCACCAGGCCATCAACCGTGTATCTTTAAAACAAGCTGTGTTTTGTGCAATTAATTGGCAACCCTCCAGGGAATTGGTTTCCCCTTCTAGGTAATGTAAGAAAATCAGATAGGAACTAACATTTTCTCAATGAAGATTTAATAAGCTTGCAATGGCATTATGTAAAGATTATGTGCATAACGGGTAGAAGAAAAAGATATCAACCCGTAAAGTTAAGTTTTCAGTAATAGTTTTCTGTGTTCTTTGAGCATTTTACAGTCTCTTCTTTTTCAATGTGACATGTAAAGAGCAAAGACCACTAGGAGTTCGACCGGGTACCCTAGAAAGGGTCAACTTCTAAGCCACATCAAACACAATAAGTAAGAAGGTAGACAGACAGCTTCAAGATGAACCCCTCATAGATTAATCAAAAACATCGCAACCTACATATCTTATCTTGAGGCGAAGGTATACAAACCAGAATTTTTTCTATCTCATCATGATTCATGATATGACATACAAGGGAACAGACCAAGTCAGTCAAACAATCATCAGTCACATCAGTTACTACATGTAGTTAAAGCTTAGGAATGTAGTCTACCTCTTTCAAAGTTTTTGGTACAATTTTTATTTTTGTAATTTACTTAACATGTCTGCATTCATCCTAGTGTGTGTTTACGAAATTTATAAACATGATAAGGAATCAAACTGTTTTACCTGTATTCCAAATTTCTTAACAAAACATCTCTGTTAAAAGAAAGTTCAAATAGGATGACAACTGCACCTTAACAACGGCCACGAATCTTCTTTAAGGATGGTATGTGCTTTTGCACAATCTGTTTACGTTGACAATGATCGAGCAGAACTGAAGGCGACGAACCCAAGCTTGGCCAACAATCTGAAGATGGGTTTCCTGGTGTACCCATCTGGCTCCTAAGTGTCCGAGCCACACTCCCAGTTGTTCGCCTCAGGTTCTGATTTATGACCACTAGCTCAACCACTGTTGTCAAGAACTTGTTTTGGTAATTACCTCTGCTTACCAGTGGCTCATGGGTTTTCTTACATGGTGCAGCTGGCACAAACTTGAGAAGCCCACCAGTTCCCATGGACTAGTCGGAAACTTTGATTGGACCTTGTTGTTACTGTTCTTAAATGATGCTTTAAGTAGCGATCTTATGCTCTTGTCTACAATTTGGTCTTCCCCCAAGGCTGCAAGCTTCACAGCAGGAAAATTCAATCAGAAAAAATGAGGTCATCCATGATGAACAACATCTTGTGCACACATTTTAATCAAATTATTCAATAAACTGCACATTCAACTTGTAATACATTAGAGCTCCAACTGCATTAAAACCCCGAACGAAACCATTTCTACAATGTAAACTACACACAAAAATATCATGTAATACCTTCTGTCGAAGCAAGAAAGGTTCCATGGAGTTTTCCTTGGCCTTTAAAAGAAACCCAAACAACTCATTCAGAGCTAACCTCTTCTCCTCTGATTCCTTCAATCTACTCAAAGCCTCAAACTTTCTCGCCTCCTTCTTTGCTTCTTCAAGTTTTGATCTTCCATCTACAATCACTCTATCCATCTCACCCACTACGTCAAGTAGTTTCTTCAAAGTACCAGCTGTTGCAATTTCAGCTATAATTTCTTGAACATAATCCACCATTGCATTACACATCTGTTCAGCTAATTCACGTATCAAATCCTTCACACCATCTTCAAAAGATCCACTAACTAAATTCATTTGTTCAAATATCCCTCTTAAAAGCTTCAACGCCATGGCCATGAGCGCGGTAGTTTCACATTGATCATTATTAGTTCGGTTAATACGGTGAACGTTTGTAAGGTACGAAGCAGATTTCTGGAAGATATTGTGGATAGAATGGGCGTGATGATTCAAGGTTTCGAGAATGTCGTCTTGGCGAGAATTCACATGAATATCAATTTTTCTCAGAAGGCGAACAAGTTTTTGAAGTTGTACTCTTTGTTTCTCCAGAGTTCATTCCCTGCTTTTCTGACTCTTTCACTGTAATTTTCCTCCTCCTTCAAAATCAATTTCTGAGAAAACTTACACATAAAGATGAGAAAAACGGTGCGAAAAAGAATTAAATAAACAATCCAATTCTTCAGAAAATTGGCGGGGAAATCCATGAAATATAAAATCACTACCTCCATTTCATGAACCTGGTCTCGTTCTTCAGCTGAAAATGAAGATTTACTCGGATATTCAGACACAAAAATATTGCTCTGATGCTGAAAATTGAGTTGAATCGAATCAGATTCCATGTAGAATGTTGAAGATCTTCCTTCCTCGGCCATTTCTTCAGTCTTTTAAACCAACGAGTTTCATTAAAGGAATCGATACTGAAGTGAATACATCTCCAGCCTGTAAATAAGCAAAAAATATCTATCCAAAATCACAACCTAGAAATTTAAGAGAAATAGGGAAATTTTAAAATGAAATAGAATTTGATTACATCGAGTAAACCCGTCTTAATCTGAGATTTGAGGGTGTGGAATGAAGTTTTCAGTTGTCCGTGATGATGAACGATCTTCAAGAGCTTCCTACGAAGATCTACAGGTAATGGAGTTTGGGGTTTTTGAACTCCTTTGCGTTTCACCATTTTTGAGGTTCTTTCAGAAAGAAAAATCGCATCTGAAAAAACCGAATGAAATTTGAATTTAAAAATGTAAAGTTATTTTTAGAACATATACAGATGCTGTTGTTGGGAGTCGAACTAGTGGACAAACCAGGAAGAGTCGTGGCGTCTGTTGATTGATCTAAGTTATGGACCAGGGTAAAACAAACCGGCCGTTATTGGTTTTTCCTTTACGACCGTTTTCGACCGGTTCCGACTTATAGTGCTGGTGGTGAGGCTTTTGAAGTGTGCGACCGCCCAGGGCCGTACCGGTACTAAATTCTTCTTTATGTTTATGTTATAGTTTTGAGTAGAAATTTACGTTTAATCCTATTTTTATTGAGTTTTAAAGCAAGAGCTATGAAAAATTTTGTTTCTTCTAAAATGGATGAATGACTTTTATACCATGGGATAATGGGGAAGTTTCTCCATCTGACTTTTAAACTTATTTTTTTTTATTATAAAAATAGCAACTTTTACCCGAACGGGTAATCATCACCCGTCTAAAATTTTTGGACGGAAAAACCTTTGTTTGGCACAAACGATTGAAGATTACCCGTCTAGTGAGACTGACGACTACTCATTCGATTGAAGGAGTGTATGAAAGACTTAGTGTGAAATGATGTCCTTTCCCTACCCATCGTGACATCTATTTTGATCAAACTCCTTCATTTTGAAGGAGAACAGTCTACACATAGCCTTTTCTCTTAGACTCCATAGCCTTGTCCCCCAAAGCCTGGTATATTTTAGTTTTTTTTAAAAAATGTATACATTTTGATCCTTTTTTTATTGTTAGTCCGATCCAAAAAATCCAAAAAAAAAATCATTTTTTTATACCAACAAAAGATTTTTTACTATTCAGATAACTCAGTTACACTAGTTAAGTCTTTCAGAATTGAACTAACAATGAAGCTAGGGGATAAGAAACCCATACTTCCGGAATTTTAAAATTTCTCGCATGTTTAACTAGTCTATCAACAACCTTATTACATACTCTTTTAATGAACTTGCAACTCCATAATGGATGGTTGATTAACTTAGTTTTTATATCTAAAATAATAAATTGATTTTCCCATGCCACTTTCAAGTAATCACCATTCATTGCTCAGCTACCAGTTTCACATCTAGCTCAAATATTGTATACTGAAATCCTAGATTTTCATCCCACTGCACAGCTTGATACAACCTTCACATTCATCTTATTCCGTGTTTAGATATCCAGCTGCATAGATACACCTAGCTTGTTCATATATACCTGCAAAATCACAGAGTATTAGACCAAGTCCAGAATGCTTAATGTTTGTAAATTTGTAAGAGGCATCATAACAAATTGAGAAGTAAAGGTTTAAGGGTGGTTTCTAATTAATTTATATATTTCCAATTCCAAGTCTATCTAAGACATAATTTATAAAACCCTTCATTCCCTTACCAGTTGAAGCATTCAAAGTATGTATGTTTCTGATGACTTGTATATGGTTTGGTTTTATAACATCAAAGATACATCTGCACCTAGCTTTCCAAATCTCTCAAGTTGCATTTGTCATCTTAGCTGCCCATTCTTCATCGAAGATATATGACTCCTTTATAAACCAACTTTTTATCCAGGTTTGTGCTGAATTTTCTGTCGTTTGCAGACTTCTATTAGCTCCAGGAACTGACATCCATAGTGCTCTTGAAAAGGTGCATTCCCATAAGATATGTCTTATAAAAAAATCAATAATTTTGTATTTTCATAATTATTTTTTATCGTTCAATATATATTATCTTCTTTAATAGAAATATTTTTTTTTTCTATACGATCATTTTCTAATCCCGTCCTTTTCAGTCTGAAGATGATTTAGAATTGGAAGATGCTAGCTACGGTTGGTCACTAGAAAGAGAAAGTAGATCCCGTGTAAGCAAGGGCATTAAAATCCTATATAGACTAAGTTGACTGACTGGATCTGTCTTGTACGGAATAGATGAAGATTATGATAGAAGTACCCGTTGTTGATATAAGTTAGAGTGCTTTTAATCGAGACTAGGATGATCCTATTTGTAAGGTATAAGCTGGTATGTCCATTTGATAACATATAAAAGTGATCCCCAAGATTACTCCTAGATCCATTCATTTAGTATTTTATGCTTATTACAGGGGTTCGATCCCTGATCTTCCCTATGGGAGGAAGCTTGAGAACCACCATACCACTTGATGGTTCTCCAAGTTTGAATAAAGATAAACAAAATACTAATACTATAGAAAGAAAAACTAGATCTAGGATTTTCTTTTTCTTCTTTTCTTTTTGTAGAGAGAAAAAGATCCAAGATTTATTTATCTTTAACTTATCGTTATATGGGTTTATCATCTAAGAATCTTGGACAACATAGTTCTTCATCACCCATACTTGAGCACCATCTTTGTCATTCCCATATAGATATAAATCACCTCCAAGAGCACGCATGTCTAATTGATACGCATTTCAAAACTCATGTGGCATTTGTAGTTGTCTTCTAACCTCATTTTGAGTGTCAAAGGATACTAACAAAAATTCGGGAGTTCTTTTTGATTCCATCAAATGGAGATTACCATTGAAAAATTATAAAAATCCCATGGGCAGATGTACCAAACGGATACCTAAACATGTCTTCCATATATTTGTCTTTAGAGTGTAAACTTTTAAATCAGCTGACGTGTAAGATCTAATTACCAAAGTTGTAACTCGGTGGTCTTCATTTTCTAAGTCATAAAAGAACTTGTATTTAACATCTGGAGTTTCTATGTTAAAACTTTCTCCTATTGTTCTCAAAAATATTGGTTCTGGGAGTTTTCTATGATGCCCTGTGTAAGGTTTCCATATAATTATTATCTCTTTAGAATCAATTATGTAACAGACTAACCCATGTTGACATCCAACAAATAATTGTCTTTTAAATTCAGCAGGGTAGTCAATACATAAGTGTGATTACCATAATCTACTCTCAATGTCAAGGGATCATACTGATGCGCGTCGTTTACACAAAAAATTAATTTGTTTCTTTCCACAAAATTAACTGGTACTATAATGACAAGGATTTCATTCCCACAAAGAGCAGCGAGTTTCTAGTTGTTAAAAAGTAACCGAAAAGGGAGATTTTTATATTTTGAACGAAAGTAAATAATAAAAAAACGAATAATAAAAATTTATTTCAAACAATGAGAAGAAAGATAACTAAGGAATCCTTCAGCGTCACTGAACCGAAACTTAATCATACAAGTTTATTTCTTGTTGAATTTATATCGTTACAAATCGTAGAATAGCAATAAGCTCTGATATCCCCGGAATTCCTTATTTCACTGGATACTGAAGTGTTTGACTACCAGATTCTATCTAACTAACCCACCAAGAATAATATCTCAAGGTGTAAATTAGTAAACGTTTTAGACTTTGTGAATTAGGTTGATCCTAGCATCAGATGCATAGGCTCGGTCCGCTTGCTAGTGTTATCTTTATACACAATTGCTTAACAAAATCCCTCTGTCAGTTCTTGCGATGTATTACTTTTGTAAAGAGTTGAGTGACAATTACACGTATCACACAACTCAGAACTAGTAGAAGAAATATTAACGGATTGATTTAATTGATCACTTTAAATAACCCATTAACATTCTTAGACAATAAAAATAATAGAGATAATTAGCAATTAAAATAAAACTGAAAACAAACTTGAGAAAATTAAAATTTCATTATTCATGACTTTGAAATCATCCCTAATCAAAAAGAACTTAGCTACACATAGCTAATATTCTTAAAAATAAATAAAGGAAAAAAAAATAGGGAATTAAAAATAAAACGCAAATCGAAAATACTGTCGCGGTTAAAGAAGACCTCCAACTCTCTTGTTCTTTTCTCTGTTTCTCTCTGGGTGCCCTGAAGTTATATATACGGCTTCTATTTATAGAAGATACTAGTTGCCTCTCTTAGAATTTCACTTTGAATATTTAGGGTTTCTATCTATAGAAGATACTAGTCGCCTCTCTTAGAATTTCATTTTGAATAGAAATCTTAATAAGATTTATCACACCACCGACTAAATACACTTTCCGTGTATCATACACGGCTTAGTTTCTTTCCTCGCACACACCTCCACTCTATCAATTGGCTCCACTTTTCCGGTTCAAGTCTTTGTACTCCCCTTAAATTTTCTCTTGACTCCAACGGACTCGTTCGCATCCAATACTCTGTTAGAGAAAATTAACTTATTATGTTTTGTTTTTGGTCTTGGTGGGAATGGATCTTAGGACCAAGAATTCACTAAGGAACACTAGCTCATTTTCACTTTTGTGAATGAACCTTTAGTCCCACATTGGAGAAACTAAAGATGTTTCCTCTCCATATTACTTAGAAATTTGCATCTAAGGGAGGCCCCTTAGAGGTTTAGACACTTTTTTGGTTGGGAGAGGTCTAAGGTTATGTGCTAGTTGGTGCAACCATACATTTCACACACGTGCGGTGCTTCGCATCGAAGCACGTACGCCGCCGCTATCCGTCCGGTCGGTCGGTCGGGTCGGGTCAGGCTCGGCTGCGGCTGCGGGCCAACCAAGACTTACCTTTTTGAACAAAATATATTTTAAATTATTTCCTTAAAAAATTTACATATTTTAAAATTATTTCCTTACACTCATTTGTTAGATTTTATGTGAATTACTGTGTATTATTATTACTTTTGTAGTTTATGTGTTTTATTAGGTTACATCTCTGAAAGAAGTGAAATTAAGCTCTACAAGGAAGAATTGCCCAGTGTATCTCATTCAAATCCAGGATTTCTACCCTCCATACTGTAGATAATTGAAAGACGAATCCAACGCAAAAGGAATGAGGTCATTCCGAGTTCGTATGAAGAAATTATGAGCAAAACCGTGAAACCAACTTGGATTTGGTATCTGTTGGGCCTTATTGGGCCTGTGCGGGAAGAGAAATAAGGAAGCGTTCTGGGCTCGCCTTTGACGTGAAAATTAGGGTTTTTGTTGGTCTTTGAGGAGGTTAAGTCTCCTAATTGGATAAGGAATCAAAAGGAAGTGGAAAAGTTTAATGAGATTAGGTTTCATGGTTAGATAAGGATCATGAGGAGGTTACCAAAGCCTATATAAAGGGGATCCTAGATATAATTTTCAAGACAACTTCTCACGGATATAATATTTTCTTAATCAATTTTAGTGGCTTTTAAGAAAGCTATGTCTAGCTAAACCTCACCACTGGGACAATGGAGGAAGCCATATTTCATGAATGAATGGTAACTATTTTTGATTCTTAATGACTTTTACATTGATTTTTAATTGATTTATGATTTTTCTTAATTAGTTGTGATTTTGTTTGATGGTGTATGCTGGGACTTAAGAGCTTTTGATGCGCCATGCTTGTGATTTACAGTTAATGTTTTACAAATCTACTTTTGGCAAAGAAACAGAGTCAATAAAAGAGCTATAATTGTTAAAGAATTATTGTAGAAATCATAGAGAAGTGATTTTGGTGGAATCCTGAGTTCCAGTTCATCCCAATATTATTAAAATCTTTTACTTATTTTCTAGTTTAAATCAAAATTAGGTCTAAAACGAATCTTCACAAGTCTCAGCGAACAAACTATTTTTACCACTTTTCTAAAACGATCACACCTGGTCTTTGTCCCTTCTTCACTTCTAGTACTTATTTTCTAGCACAATTAAGTGTCGATTGACTTCTTTTGGATAATTTCACATAATAAAAGACAAATAAACAAGAACAAACGTAATATACAATAATTCACAAGAAATATAGCAAATAAGTGTATGAAATTGACATTCTAAATATGTAAAATATGCATTTATCAAATTCCCCAACACTTAGCTTTTGCTAGTACTCGGGCAAACTATATATCCTAAACTAACCTAAAAATATAAAAACTCCCTTTCGTTGAGGACACGGTTGCACTTAGCATGTATAATAATCCTTTAAACCCCTAGGTGCCCCTAGTGGACGAGTTATAGTCTCGTGAGGGTTTACAAGAGGTATACTCACAAAACTTACTCCAACTTCAAAGTCACAAGCATCCAAAGAGCTGTGAGGACATAAAGTTTCTGCACACTAATAATAAGAAGTTAGAAATGCCCAAGAACATTATTCTCATCCTTAACTCTTGAGTTAGGAGAAAACCACCATATGAAAGAATTCAGGTTCGAGAGCGACCGAATAAACATTTTGCCTCGCCAATAGGGTTTTATGAATTTGACACTCAAAAGACGCACTTTATGGTTCTCATGTGTGCAGGAAGGAGTGAAGATAGAAATCCTGCACTTGAATGGTGGGAAGGAAAAGGAAACCTTCCGAATTTTATGAAGATGTTATCCCATAGAATGTGGGACGAAAAAGAACCCTTTTTTTTTTTCTATGATGACCTCTAAGAAAGAAAATCAACCATTATGTGAGGATGGGAATGCTTACTTACCTTCTCACCCGATTCACAATCTGCACCACTCCCACAACATCCAATAGAAACGTCTCTGGTCTTCAACTGTTGATGATGAACTCTTGAACTTCGTAGAACTTTGACAAATTTAACTATTTTCATCAATTTCTTGTTGCTCGAAATTTATTTATAGATTGCTTCTTCTCCACGGCCTTATTGAATGAATACAAAAGGAAATATACACTAAAACAATAAAAAACATTTTTTTTTAATTTTTTAATTTTTTTTATAAACTAAAAACATATAATGAAACTAATGTGGCTATAGAAAAGAACTTTACCACTTGATTCTTCACAACTTGTATTGTCTCGGTATCATAAACTTCATAAACACTCACATCTTTTGCTTTTCTTTCTTTTTCACTTAGTCTTCAACTTGGATATAGATTTTTGCTCTTTGTATTGTTGCTTGCAAACCTTGACTATATTCAACTTTCTTCATGATTTTGATGTCGCTCCGCTTGTTGAGATTATATGTTTCTATTGCTGTTTTGTCGAGAGAATGGTGCTAACTTCAAACAAGATTACACGATAGAGTTAGCAATTCTGATGAAACCCTTATGATTGATAGATATAGCATTCAAGAGATCAAAAAGTAGTGTTGAAATTGGTACGAGGTTGGGTAGCTCATCGTTCTACCCGGAGTTTGCACAGATGAAATACTCTAAACAGACAATATTGAAGGTTTGGTGCCTCACTCATGGGTATTGAATGATCAGATTCTCTTAGGGGTGCACAAAGGTCGGTTCGCTCGGTTCTTGGTGGAACCATGTACCTGTACCTCCCTATGGTCGGTTCTCTACCCGTGTACCTGTACCTTGTACCCTATACTCTCGGTTCGGTTCTGTACCCTTTACTCGTCTTCTCGGTTCGGTTCCGGTCGGTTCCGTCTTGTACCTCTTTTTTTTTTCTTCTCTAATCTAAAATTGAAAAACTCTGAATTCAAAAACCATTTGAAAAATATACAAGAAAATACAATGCAACAAAGACAGTACAGGAACTATGGAACTATGGAATGATTATGGTTCATAAAATATACTGAATTGGACTATTGGTCAAAATGCAGCTTCTACAGCCATTGATGGTATCAAATCCGTCTTAATACCTTCTTTCACTTCAGATATAAATTCTTGTCATAAGCAAACCCAATGTAACTGAAGAATGATATTCCGTATATTAGCTTGAAAACACCCACATCAAGACCTATTTTACTGACAACAAATCGTAGTGAATTTGGTGGGAATCTAAGTTGAGATCTTATTAGTCGATCTAGACCTTCGTATCTGCACGAAAACATTAAGCACAAGTCATTTTTTGTTTCAATATCTACGAGCTACGAAGAGTTAGATTTTTTTTGCAACATTTCAGTCAAATAATTGTTTGTTTGTTCTTTAATGAAAAGTCCTACATTAACATCCAGTAATCCACACCCGTTTCCAAATATTGTCTCTGCCGGTTAACAAACCGCAGAAACTGTGCAGATTAGGGTCTCCTCATATGGCTTGGCCCGAGATAAAACAAATACATTATCATGTTTTATCAAAACATACCAATAGAGTTTCTTGGTGGAATGCCAAGGACAACTTCTCTCTATATTTGTAAGACCTGCTAAGACTAGGCCGGTTCAGATCTTTAAGCTACATACCTTTAAACAGACTAGAAGTCAGGTTTGGGCTACAGTTAGAGATCTAGTAAATACTCGTACATGTTATTTGCCGGTCATACTTCATGTATCACAGCAGTCGCTCCAGTTAGAGCATAAAGAACAAAATATACCTCCCAAGATTACACAATGAACGGATTGCTTTCTTCTCGCTTGATATATGTAGGTATCAGACACTCTTCCTAATTGGCAGTGATCAATACTCTTTTTTTATTGAAAGGCAGTGATCAATACTCTTCTTCAAACTTTTACAGTACCAAACAACATTTATATTGTACTTGTATTTAACCCAACTCGTCATGTACTACAGCTAAAAAGCTTGTTTGGTCATAAACATGATCAGTCTACGAGTACATCAGGAGCTTGTTTCACTTTAATTTTTGCAGAAAAACTTACTATTCCTATCTAGATGTTCTTCTTAACCATTATATAGGTATAAACAACCAATTTTTCATCAAAAACAGTTGGTAGAGCTCTGCCCACACTTTGGAAACAGGTGTGGATTACTGGATGTGGGTATCAAGGATAAACAAAAATATATCATTATTTGCATAATGAGTATCAATTAAGGCTTGTAGGACATTCCCCTGAATAACACAATTGAACTACCATCAGACTTGCGTACAATGATAAAAGTCTCATGTTTCATCTATACAAATTCTAAGAATATCAAACCATCTAACTATATACCAATAAACGTCTACGTATACTCAATTATAGTTCGACTCGTACCAATAAAAGGTTGCATTAGTATTAAGAGTATGACCCAGTTCTCAAGGCAAGAGTTCAAGTAACAACATATGTTTATATAACAAAAACGCCTAGTTCTAACAACGAAAGTTCATAATCCATCAACGAGACATCATAAAGACTCCGTATTCAAATCTCTAGAAACATGAAACTTCAAAATAAAGTAACGTCTACTTTAGTTCAAATCAAAAAGTATAAGCAACCCAAATTTGTTGCTTCCAAAGGAACTAAAGAAGATGCAAATAACAAACAACACAAAAACAATTCAAGATATGTATACATTTGAAAGGAAACTAAAAACACAATACAAAACCTAGAATTCCAATTTTCCAACTGATTTAACTTATCTCATAAACACATTAAATTGCCCCTTCCTCCCAACACAGACCAAGCTAAGACAACAAACCATTATAACAAAGAATCTTCAGAAAAATCAACAGATATTACATCTTCAACCAACTACGTCTTCAACATATTTAACCTAATAACAAATTCCATGAATCACACAAAACCCTAACCTAAGATTAGGGTTTTAAACATAATATTTCAACCTAATTCCTAAAATTAACTAAAAGGGTTGTCAAAATCAACCTTCAAAGCTTAATCTTATCAAAGGGTTTTCACTAAAAAAATACAGAAACACCAAAAACTCTAACAATACAATGAAAACAACCCCACTAACCAAAAAAAAAATCAAGAAAAAAAAACCAACAAAAGTAAAGATTAGAGAGAAGAACTTACGGTGAGAAATGGGTTTCTGATACCTCCGCCTCTGTGATAGTAATAGTAGTTGTTGTAGAAGTGAAAAAGTAAGGGTTTTTTCTCCTAATGGTACAGAAGAATTGTCTTCTTCTTCTTTCACACACAGAGAGTAAAGTAGACAGAAGAAATTTGCTTCAATTTTCTTTTGATCGAGTTTCGACCATGAGTAACCAAACTTACAACAGACGGATGAGATTAGAATTCTAAAATATGATCAACGGTTAACAATATTCAGTACCTTCGGTCCGGTATAGGTCGGTTCCTAGGTAGAGCCTGTACTCGGTTCTCTTTTTTTGTACATGTACCCTGTACCCTATAATCTTGTTTCGGTCCGGTTCCGTCGGTTCCTGTGCAGCCCTAGCTTCTCTAATACTGTATTCTTTCTGCACCTAATTCGCCACCGGCGGTTTAAGTCTATTTTTGTCATGTCTATCCTCTCAACAGCTAAGCAACCCGAATATAGTTCTCTAATACTTCTAAGTTCAGTTATTCGGTAAGAACTCCGTATGTAAACTTAGCTAGAAGTATACAAAGTGACTCTAAATTCTCTATAAGTTGGAGGATGTCATGCAAATATGTACAAAATATTTCAAAAATCTACCTACAAAAGTGAATACTAAAAATCTAAATGCTTAACCACTCTCACACACTTAAACTTTACATTGTCCTAAATGTAATTGACTCCTTCAATGTAAAATCAAGATGGGAAATCCGAATATGATATGAAAAACTAAAAATTAAGAGCAAAAGATAGAAATACAAAACCAATGGGTTGCCTCCCATTCAGCGCTTGGTTTAAATTCGTCAGCCCGACTCTCTACTCGCCCGTATTACTCCTACAGAGGGAGCAAATCATGAAGCTCAATCTCATTGACATCCACCTTGGTGAAATCTTCATAGTATGGATTTAGTCTATGGCCGTTGATCTTGAAAATTTTCCTAGTTTTGGGACTAGAAATTTCAACTGCACCATAAGGAAAAAAATCAGTAACAACAAATTGTCCCACCCATTGGGACCTTAGCTTGCCAGGAAATAATTTAAGGCGAGAATTAAATAAAATGACTTTTTGTCCCACAACAAAATTCTTTCGAGAAGTCATCTTGTCGTGAAAGAGCTTAGTATTCTCTTTGTATATACGAGAGCTCTCGTATGCATCATTACGTATCTCCTCTAGCTCATTAATTTGTAGTTTTCTTTGTTTCCCCGCTTTATCATACTCCATGTTGTACATTTTTATCGCCCATAAAACTTTATGTTCAAGTTCAAACGGGAGATGACAAGCTTTGCCATAAACCAAACGATATGGAGACATACCAATCGGTGTCTTGTATACCATTTTATACGCTCATAATATATCGTTGAGTCTCAAGCTCCAATCTTCCGTGTAGTATTAACGGTTTTCTCTATAATCAACTTAATCTACGATTTTAAATTTCAGCTTGCCTACTAGTTTGTGGGTGGTAAGGCGTACCGACCTTGTGAGTAATGGTGTACTTCTTGATAGGAGCATGAAAGGATTTTCTAAAGTGTGAACCTCCATCACTAATAACCACACGTGGTGTGCCATGTCTAGTGAATATATTTTCCTTCACAAACTTATAAACAACTTGAGAATCATTAGTAGGGGTGGCTTAGCTTCCACCCATTTTGAAACATAATCCACAACAAGAAGTATATAAATTTTTACATATGAATTAACAAAAGGGCTCGTAAAATCAATTCCCCATACATCAAATATCTCCATAGGGAGAATCGATGTGAGTGGCATTTGATTTCGAGCACCTAAATTGCACGTTCGTTGACATCTATCACAAGATTTGGAAAAAGTATATGCATCCTCAAATAGGGAGGGCCAATAAAAGCCACTTTCAAGAACTTTGAGAGTGGTACGTTTAGAACCAAAGTGGCCACCACAATCATAAAAATGACAAAAAGATAGAATAGATTAAAATTCAGAGTTAGGTACGCACCTGCGGATAATCTGATCAACACAATATTTCCACAAATAGGGCTCATCCCACACATACTGCTTGGCTATCTTCTTAAGCTTTAGCTTTTGAAAATTGGACATTGTACTAGGTACTTGCCTTGTAACCAAGTAGTTTACTATATCAGCGTACCAAGGTATTGAAGCATCGATAGAGAAAAGTTGTTCATCCGAAAAACGATCCTGTAAGGGAAGTTCTTCTTCAGAAACAACAAGTCTACTAAGATGATCTGTAACAATATTCTCAACACCTTTCTTGTCTCTAATTTCTATGTCAAACTCTTGCAACAGGAGGATCCACCGTATCAGCCTCGGCTTAGTTTCTTTTTTCTTCAACATGTACCGAACTGGTGTGTGATCAGAATATGCAATCACTTTTTTACCTACTAAATAAGATCCGAATTTCTCTAATGCCAACACTATAGCTAATAACTCTTTCTCGGCAGTAGAATAATGATTTGTGCATGTTTAGGATCCTGGATGCATAATAAATCACATGCGACAACTTGTCTACTTTCTGACCAAAATAACTTTGAATGCATTATCACTTACATCACACATCAACTCGAATGGAAAACTCCAGTCAGGGGACTTAATAATTGGTGTAGTAGTCAACAATTCTTTCATCTTGTCAAAGGAATCCTTATACTCTTGGTCAAAGTTAAAGGTAACCTCCTTTTGCAACAATTTGCACATTGGCATTGATATTTTGGAGAAATCCTTGATAAACCTCATGTAAAAACCTGCATGACCAAGAAACGAGCGAATCTCCCTCACCGAAGGGTATTATAAGTTTGTTATTAGGTATATCTTTGCTTTGTCTACTTCGAGCCCTAGAGAGGACACAATGTGACCAAGCACTATACCATGGTTTACCATAAAATGACATTTCTCCCAGTTAAGAACAAAATTAGTGTTTATGCATCTTTTAATCACAAGTTCAAGATTTTATAAGCAAATATCAAACGAATCACCATAAACACTAACATCATCCATAAATACCCCAATGATGTGTTCTACGTAGTCATAGAATATATTAACCATACATATTTAAAAAGTGGCAGGTGCATTGCAAAGACCAAACGACATTCGTCTATATGCAAATGTACCAAAGGGACAAGTTTAGTAGTCTTCTCCTGATCTTATGGTGCAATAACAATCTGATTGTAGCCCGAATAACCGTCCAAAAAGCAGTAATGTGAGTGTCCCGATACTCTCTAACATCTGATAAGGCAAAGGAAAGTGATCCTTATGGGTAGCCGAATTAATCTTTCTGTAGTGTATGCATACTCTTCATCCTGTTTGAACTCGTGTAGGAACAAGTTTGTCATCTTGATTTCTGACAACGGTAACACCAAACTTCTTAGGTACCACCTGTATCGGACTAACCCATTTGCTGTCAGAAATTGGGTAAATCACCCCCACACTTAGCAATTTGAGGATCTCTTTCTTTACGACCTCCATCATTGGTAGGTTAAGCCTACGCTGAGCATCACATATTTTCTTGAAATCGTCTTCCATTAGGATTCTATGCATGCACATGGATGGACTAATGCCTTTGATTTCAACAATTGTCCAACCAATTGATGTTTTGTGCTCTTTCATAATCCTATCAAGCGCTCTTCTTGTACCGATGTGAGATTCTTTGCAATAATGACTAGAAGCTCTTCCTTATCACCCAATTAAGCATACTTTAAGTGATCATGTAGAGGCTTAAGTTCTAATTTAGGTTCCTTCACAACAGAAGGTAAAGGAATTTCATTAGTTACGGGTAAAGAGATGTATGAAATGTTACCCGTTTGAGCTTCTTGCAATGTCGTTAAGGAACCACACATCTCCACCAATTCTTTCGCAACATCAAGTCCAAGTTAGGCATCCTATGTACATCAATATCAATATTGTGTCGCAAGACAGTCCCAAGTTCGTTTTTACGACTCAAATCAAATATCTGCTCAGCCAACGAATCAATAACATCAATAGAGAATGCAGAATGGACATCACTTGGATAACGCATAGCTTCAAAGATATTGAAGCGTATAATTTCTGTATCAAAATCCATGGTAAGTGTCCCACTATCAACATCAATCTTCGTCTTTGCGGTCTTCATAAAAGGTCTCCCAAGAAGTAATGAAGTAGATGAACAATTATCTCCATTCTGCATATCCACAACATAGAAGTCAACCGGAAAGATTAACTCATTAACTTGAAATAACACGTCTTCCACGAGTCCCTTAGGATATATGTTAGACTTGTTTTCCAGTTGAATGATAATCCATGTCTCTTTTAATGGTACGAGATTCAAAGAATCATAAATGTCGGATGACATCACACTAATGGATGCTCCCAAGTCAAGCAAATCACGCTCAAACCTCCTAGTACCAATAGTAATTTGCACTGTAAAACCCCCAGGATCACTGCACTTTGTGGGCATCTTCTTTAATAACATAGCTAGAGCACTTTTACCCACCTGAGTAATCTGGTTAGCAATCCATTTATCCTTCTTTGCGCACAATTCCTTTAGAAATTTAGCATACCTAGGTACCTGTCTGATAGCCTCAATAAATGGGATGTTGATTTGGATCTTGCTGAAAATATTCATAATCTCCTTATCTTGAGCTTGCTTCTTTGACTTGGCAAAGCGATTAGGAAAAGGTGGTGGAGTAGTAAAAGTAGGCATTGTGTTCTTAGGTTGGCCGGTTGAGGTTGGATTTTCCTTTAGTACGGTTTCTACCTCTACTTCCTTTTCTACGTCATCATTACCCTCTTCTTGTTGTTGTGGCCCTTCAACTTGCCTCCCACTCCTTAGAGTTACAACATTGACATGCTCCATTGGGTTCACAACAGGTTGTGATTGTAACTTTTTTGAAGTTTGTGGCTTCAGTAGATTCACATCGGTCGCCAATTGTCCCATTTGAGTTTGAATATCCTTTATCGCCATATCCTGGTTCTTCAGGATTACCTCCTGATTCTGCATCATAACCTTCATCATCTCCTCTAGACTGGAGTTCTGAGTTGGTTGTTGAGGTTGAGGCTGAGGTTGGAATTATGGTTGTTGAAAACCACTTTGTCTCCCATAAGCTAGTGGCATAGGAGCTGCAGCTTGCTTGTTCGTATAACTGAAATTTGGGTGATCTTTCCGACCGGGATTGTAGGTATTAGAATAAGGATCATACCTCGTCCTTTGATTGGGAAATATAGCATTCACCTCCGCATCGTCTTCGTATGTAGGAACAACTGCAGAAGCTATCCGTTGGACCATCTTTTCCACATTACCCATTCGTTGTTCCATGTGTGAAGAATCTGATAGGATTTGGAAACCCTATATAAATAACCACAATCGCACGGTGTCTACAATGCAGACAACAACAAGTACAGGTCGAGCCTACAGGGAGCGCGAACAATACTGCAATCAATATTCTTAATAAATTAATCAGAAATAATATCTTTTGGATTTTTTTAAAAATTTTAATGAACGAGAAAATAATAAAATAAACTAGCTAAAATATACAATGTGATCAAGTAGAGGGAGCACTAGGGTTTTCGGTTTTCACCAATTTGATATATAGAACACACATCTAATCTCCAAAATAATCGTTTCACCGCTGTAATTTCCTTCGCTTCCAAGTTGACATTTCTAAGGAATTGCTTATTAATCAATAAGTATATCCCATCTAATGTTACTAAGCATGGCATATCAATTTAAAAGCATAAACAATCAGTAGAACTATCTAACCAATATATAATTTCAAAGAATCAAATATCTATTTGTGAGCATACACCGTCTAAGAATCTAATCCAAGCACGACATATCACACGCAAAACATATATGATCAATTCTACTATTTATGCAATAATTAATCAAGCTAACAATGAAGGTAAATTACTAGACATTTAAACCATTTATTTATGAGTTTTACATAATCAAAGTTGGTTTCTACCCAAAACCCTAGTCACAAAAATCATTAAAACATGGAGATGGATTTCTTAAAACCCATAAAAAAATATAACAAAAAGAGAGAAAATATTAAACTAGTAAAAGAAGTATGTGCTTGTACCTTTATAGCCGCCAACCTAATTACGTTTATGTCCGTCTCCAACCAGTCTTCTCACGCCAATCACACTCCTTCTTTTTGTCTGACTTAGTCCCCTCTACAACCTACCTATCTTTCAATCTCTCTCCACTTCTCTTTCTAGCCTTCCCTCTCTCTTCAATCACTCTATATCTCCTGGCTCTCTCACCATACTCTCCACTCTCCTTACAAACTTTATCCTGTTTTTCTCTTGTTTCAAATCCCTCTCCGTCAAAATCCGAGCAAAAACCCCTCACTTCTCACGTCTCAATCACCTGTCAGCCTCTCTCTCCCACCTATCCTTTTCTTCCTCTCACCATACTCTATCCCCACCTTCTTTCCTCTCCCCAGCTGCTTCTCTTCTCCCCCAACCTATTTTCCTCTCTCCCCTAGGCTAGGTATACCTCCTTCTCCCTCCACCTAAACCTCAAAGTCAAACCTAAAAGAAAAGAAATAAGAGAAAAGAATTTGTCTCTCCACCCCCTACTCTCTGACGCACCTCAACCTCTCACCATCTTCCACCTCACTCTCCCTTATTCCCAAAACTTTCCAACTCACGCGTGCTGTCAGACCTTTCATAAGAAAGTCCACCTCCTCTTCCTTTTTATATGATGCCTATTAATCTACTCCAAACAAAACTCACAGCCAATAGAATAGTCAATGAGCTCCCCTACTTCACTTTAGTACCTAGGATAGCCACGTGCTGTCGTACTTTATATCTCCCCCCTTATGTACACGACCACCACTAACCGTACACTCCAATACCCAACGCCAAGTCACCGACCACCTCTATTCCAACAACCCC
The DNA here is from genome assembly GCA_023531435.1 of Papaver californicum. Lineage (NCBI taxonomy): Eukaryota > Viridiplantae > Streptophyta > Magnoliopsida > Ranunculales > Papaveraceae > Papaver > Papaver californicum. The sequence continues at coordinate 1,777,823 of JAJJMC010007665.1, forward strand.
GCCTACTTTACTTCCTCTCTATTAGGTTTTGTCGTCTGGCTTCCGTAGTATAGTAGCAAAGTTAGCCAACTCCATAAGTTTAAGCAATTTAGTCTATTTGGTTGTATTTAATCGCAGCTCCGGGTTTTACGCATACCATCTATAAAAGCATAAAACAATACGTTATTACAAAATCAAATAATAACAAATATACATTACGCGGTAAAAATGTATGAATTAAATGCTAATCAGAATCACTCATCTCACTAACTTTTTGAACTGTCGATGAATCTCTAGTGTAAAACTGATGTGTGTTTGCATCCATGCTCTCAATCAAACTCGTAGCTTCCTCGATAATTTTATTCACTAACGCACCACTACTAGCAGCATCAATCAAGTGCCTCTCATGCGGTAGCAACCCCTCATAGAAGTGCGTGATGATAAGTTGTGGTGGTATCTGATAGTGAGGGAAGCTCGCCAACAATCTCTTGTGCCTCTTCCAGTACCCATACAAAGATTCTCCAGTAATCTGCAGAATGTCACTGATCTCCTTATGAATAGATGCAGCCTTAGAAGCAGGAAAATACTTCTCCAAGAACATCTTTTTCATTCCAGTCCATGTGGTAATACTTCCGTAAGGAAGGTAGTATAACCATGATTCTGCTTGGTCCGCTAGTGAGAATGGAAAAGCTTGTAGGAAAGCTTTGTTAGAATCGTCATCACTCTTTCTCAAACTCCGTACTGTATTTTGAAATTGTTGCAGATATCAATTAGGATCTTCACCTGGAAGTCCCTTGAACTTAGGAAGCCAATGAAAAAAGTTTGATTTTAGTTCCACTGTGTCATTCAGAGTAATACACAGTGGTTGAGAGTCCAAACATGGGGATGTTAGGTCTCTCGACGTCTTCCTTTCTGGAGGTGGAGGTGGTATATGATCGGCCATCTCTTCTACAGGTGGATCCTGTAGCAAAAACTGAGGTTCTTGTAGTACTGTCCCCTTGCGAGTTTGAATTCCACACCTTCGGTAATCCCAACATTTAGGTGCCAGAGATTAAGTACCTGAAAACCAAAAATCTGGAAAATAAAGTTAAAATAAAATCTAATAAATAGATATCTAAGAAATTTAAAATAAAGAAAGCTATAAATTAATAAATAAAACAACTAAAAACTACCGACTTCTCCCCGATAATGGCACAAAAATTTGATACACGTCGTTTACACAACAAATTAATTTACTTCTTTCCACAAAATTAACTGGTAATATAATGGCAAGGAGTTCTTTCCCACGAAGAGCAGTGAGTTTCTATTTGTTATAAAGTAACCAAAAAGGCGGGTTTTAGATTTTGAACGAAAGTAAATAATAATAAAAAACGAATAATAAGAATTTATTTTAAACAGTGAGAAGAAAGATGATAAATGAATCCTTCGTCGTCACTGAACCGAAACTTAATCATACAAGTTTATTTCTTGTTGAATTTATATTATTACCAACAGTAGAATAGCAATAGGCTCTGGTATCCCCAGAATTCCTTATTTCACTGGATACGGAAGTGCTCGACTACCAGATTCTATCAAACTAACCCACCAAGAATAAGCTCTGTGAACGCTTTACACTTTGTGAATTGGGTTTATCCTAGCATCAGACGCATAGGCTCGGTCCGCTTACTAGTGTTTTCTCTATACACATTTGCTTAACAAAATCTCTCTGTCAGTTCTTGTGATGTACTATTTTTGTAAAGAGTTGAGTAACAATTACACGTATCAACTCAGAACTAGTAGAAGAAATATTAACAGATTGATTTAATTGATCACTTTAAATAACCTATTAATATTTTTAGACAATAAAAATAATAGAGATAATCAACAATTAAAATAAAACTGAAAACAAACTTAATAAAGTTAAAATTTCATTATTTAGGATTTTAAAACCATCCTAATAAAAAAGAACTTAGCTAGACATAGCTAATAGTGTTCTTAAAAATAAATAAAGGAAAAAAAAAGAATTAAAAATAAAACGTAAACCGGAAATGTTATCGCAACTAAAGAAGGTCTCCAACTCTCTTTTTCTTTTTCCTTTTTTTCGTGTGCCCTGAAGTTATATTTACGGCTTCTATTCATAGAAGATACTAGTCGCCTTTCTTAAAATTTCACTTTGAATAGGAATCTTAATAAGACTTATCACACCACCGACCAAATACACTTTCCGTGTATTATACACGGCTTAGTTTCTTTCCTCGCACACGTCTCCACTCTATCAATTGGCTCCACTTTTCCCGGTTCAAATCTTTGTACTCCCCTTAAATTCTATTCCCTGAGTTTTCTGTCGACTCCAACAGACTCGTGCTCCTCCAATAATCTTCTCAATCATTCTAGGCTCAAACCATCACAACTTCCACCATTTCACGGCAAGTAACATTCTCGCCCGAATCTTGAACTGGAACCTGCCTCTTCTATTCTAATTCAATCACCCACAAAAGCTCCATTATCACAGGCTCGATTAAACTCATCACAGATCATCTCCATAGTCACTGCAACTTCCATAACTAATCTCCATCAATCACCGAGAAACAAAAACTCATCACAGCCGCCAATTTCTACTTGATCTCCAAAACCTAATTTCGACTCCAACCCCTGCCTTCTACCAACTTCAACAGCTCACTGAAAAGCACTCGAACTCGAAAATCAGCCATCAGCAATTATCGTGATTATCATGATCAATGGCAGCTCATCATGATCCATCACCATCAACAACGTCATCTTCTCTTCCATCATCTATCAATCAACGATATTATCTCTTCCCTCCATGATCGAAACCACCATTAACTGACGTGAACTGCAACCAAGATTCATCACAATTTATCACATCGTCAACCATCATCCAATATTCATCTTAACAGCCTCAACATCATAGGTTCATTAACTTGAGAAAAGCTCCATCAACAGCGTCTCACTACCAACAGCTTCATCATCGATCACTGCACATCTTCATTAACTTCCTTCTGCCACTACTCGATCTCATCACCAACATCAACTATAACTGCCTCCATTAATCACCGAAACACCAATCATTGATTTTCCTCGATCATCATCTACCATCACTAACTTAACCACCACCACTACAACCACAGTTCTTGTACCTTCATGGTCAATAGAAGCAGCTTCCAATAATAATCATCATCATCAACCAGAAACTAGTCATGAATAATACAGAATAAACACATCCATGTTCGCGTGAAGGAGATGAAGAAGAAGGTGGCAGCCCCGAGAAGAAGAGAAGGTGCCATTAACAATATTCAAAAGTTGGCATCCCTGAGTACATCCAGCGCCTGCCTTTAGAAATATTTGAATTTAAGCTGCCCCTTAACATACGATGGGTTGCCAATAACATTTGTCCTTGAAATGACCAATCTGCCCTTAGTTTTTTTTTGCTTACAACTTTCTCATACGAAGTCGGAATGACTTCATTTTCTCGCCTTTAGCTTCGTTTCTTCGTTCTCTACGAAATAATGACAAGAAATCCTGACTTTAGACAAGTTCCACCTGGTATTTGTCCCTTCTTCACTTGTAACACTTATTTTCTAGCACAATTAAGTGCCGATTGACTTCCTTCGGATGATTTCACCTAATAAAAGACAAATAAACAAAAACAAACCTAATATACAATAATTCACAAGAAATATAGCAAATAAGTGTATGAAATTGACATTTTAAATATGTAAAATATGCACTTATCACATACTCCATGTGCAAGATCGATTCCTGGTGAAGGACCGATCTCAAGACCGATCCTGAGTAAATTTGACTTATGTTTACTTTTTCGATTTTTCTGTTAATCTTCACGTGTTTGTGCATATATCGAGAAGTGAATAAGTTAGATTAAAAAGTTCATTAGAATATCGACATAATTATTTGAACATGTGTTAACACTAATTTCTTAATGTTCAAGAATACACCTTTGATACTCAAGGTAAGATCCCGGAATATCGACTTTTCAATATCATATTTGGTATATAATTATATGCTTTCCGTTCCAAGTGGTTTACATATCTCTAGCAAACTATATTAGTAATGTACATGTTATGTGTTAGATAATCTTAGTTGTCAGATTGAAATCGATTATGACTTGGATATTACTTTGTGTTTACCTATCTCGAAAAAATATTATTAATTGTATATCTTGAGAATTTTTGAAATAGGTAAATAAAGTATTTCCAATTAATGCCTTGGTCATAACACTATGTTGTATTCTTACAAACTCATCCTAGAACATATTTTTCGTAATTATGCAAAAGCCAACTTGTTAAAAAGATATGATTAATCTAATTAGGTGAAACATCTTGCTTTGCCTTTTGTTAAAGTCTTCTTTGGGATCAAAAGCCCTATAGTTTTATCGTTGATGGAAGGCTGGATTGTTATTTAGTTTTCAGTTGATTACTTGTGATTGAATAGATCAAACTCGTTTATTCCAAGGTCCTTCTCTTCTGTTATAAGGCCACTTAAGTTTGTTTGAAGATTCAACTAGTACAGATCTAAGTGATTTTGGATATGCAGGGTAGAACTGTTGATCGATCAATGTTAACAGACTCCGATATGTGTAGTTAAGCAATAGTGGAATTGGGTTGTTTTGCAACACTTACTTTTAAAGATTATAATTGAAGATTGAAGACTTGGACACTTTTCTTTTTGGTTCTGATCTTTGTATGACTTTATGCGAACTTAATTCTCTTGGATTACACAAGCAGTTACTCGTAAACATCAGACTTGCAGAAGACTAAACAAACTTTGTAGTTGCATTAAGTTTTTTGGATAAAGTTTGTTCATCAAGATTTATTATTTCAATAATAAATGTCTTGGTTTGATCTTTTGACCAAATAAGTTTATTGATGAAAGGGAAGATCATTCGATTCTATTTTATCTCTGATTTAAAGATCGATTATGAGAGATTGATAAGTGAGTTAGTTATTAAAACAAGTTAGTCTTTTATTGTTTCGTGTTACGATCCAAATGAGTCAGGTGCATAAGTCTTCACAATGGTAAAACGATTTGAGAGATTGGACTATATACTGGGATTGATTGGTTGTGGGGTGCAAGAATAGTGAAGAAACTCTGTAACTTAGGGTAATTCACTTGGTCTCAACTATACGAAGTTGCGGTAGTCAATTTGTATATCGGCTTAATTATGAGAGCATTCAAAACTAGATTAATTCCCGGGGTATATCTGCAAAGCAGTGTTCCTTGTTAACAAAATCTTGTGTGTTGTATGGTTGCTTTACTTTTTCTGCATTATAATTGTATTGTAATTAATTAATAGTACTAGTATGTTAATCATCTTTTGATAACGATCCCATATTTAGTTCAGTTTGAAATTTAACCATTACTAAGATAATCTTGTTGAAATAATCTTTTAGCCGTTATTGTTTCGATAAGATTACACAAGATGAACTATGCATAACAAAAAGATAGTGGAGTACTTGGTACCCTCGTCATTTCATACCTCTTATTCAATATCTTTTTCGTCGTCCCATTGACCAATTTCTTGTTCTTGAACCTAGGTTTAGTCTTTTATTTTTGAACCTCTGATGGTTATCTATTACGAACGTCCCCTAACAGGAGACCTTTTGTCTGATATACCTATCGTTTTGCCTCTTATACGACCCCTGAAAAATAACATAATGAACATATGTTAAATATATAACTAATATATACGATTAGGTTTTGTAAATTTTGACATAACGCTAGAAGCATTTTCATTTACAAATGCATATACAATTATTTTCTGTAAATTACCATGTAACTGTAATCATTCATTTCCAACTAAAGTAAGTTCTACAATTTGGTACATAGGATCTAACCGCAATTATATTATAAGTTAAATTAGTATATACAATTAGATTTTGTAAATCATGATCTAACTGTAGACATTAGTTTGAAAAAACAGTGAAACCTACGGGTTTTTTATATCAAACATGACATAACCGTAGATAAAAAATGTGACAAATTCTGAATTAACATTAAGAACAACCTAATTGTAGCAAGCATTACTAGGAAGGAGGACAACCTAGTTGTATGTTTACAAACCTAACTTTATATTAATATGCAGCTGCAAATGTTAATCTCAAATTTCAAAGTTTCTAACATATTTGATTAATTAAAAAACAAATTAAAGTATGTGTTTTTTCAAATAAACAACACATGATATTTCTCTTTGATGGTTGCGAAGGTGTAGACTCGATTTGTTGTTGAATTTCCAATCGATTTTCTCCCTTTGATATTGTTAACGATTAGCCACAACCATTTCAATACCTAAATCATTAATAACATTTATACTACCCTGTTTACGACGACTAGTCATTTGTAAAAGGTTTTAGTCGACGGTGATGAATCGTTTGGTTTGAAAAAAGCAGAAAAAGAATAATGTTCACAACTAAGGCCATAATAATTGAAATTGAAATTGAAACAGATTTCTTTTTATTTTAGTTTTAGTTTTAGGTTAAGCTAGTATTAAGGTGAAGAGTAATATGGTAATATAATCATATTCTATCTATTAGGATATTTTATCCTTTTGTCTATGCAAAGTAATCCTAATGTCTTACCGGTTATTATCAAGTCCATTTTCATATTTTGGGTATAAATCTCCTTTCATATAACTAATATCTCATGTAAAACAGTTACAAAAATAATTTATTTATTTTTAATGTGTTAAATTTAAACTGTTTCTAAATATAAAGGGTAAATAAGTGATAAGATGTCACTACATGAAAAGGGACTCCTACCCAAAATATGAAAACGGGCTCCGTACCAAAAAAAAAAAGTTATAATACACCAGTTTCTTGCCTCCTAAAAACAGGGCTCCTGATACTCCTTATATAAGTCCACCAATTTTAGGATTCTTTAGAAAAGCCCATTTCTTTGTACAAAATTACATGGGCCAAATGATCCAAATTATCTGAAGCCCTAAAGGATCCAAGTGTAGACTAGTACTAGTAGTAGTGGGTGGAGTCACTTGACTGATATTAGAATAGTGTTTGTTTGGTATGTGATTTGTGAAGAGAGGGTCTCAAAAGGCGGGGGTGTTTAAGGATTCGAACGCACCTCATCATGTCATTCATTCCCGCTGTTAAGTTAAAAAGAGGAAAATAAAACGTGTACTTCCTTCTCCATTCTCACTTCTAGGGGGGTTTTGGTTTTGCAGCTTCTCCTTCTCATCTCCATCTCACTTTCTTATAAACACTTCTCTCCTTCTCTTCATAAAATCACCTCTTCTTCTGATTCTCATACTTCCTTTAATTCTGATGTCGGTATCAGAAAAGAGATCTTCAAATCCAATTTCTACAAATCCCCAATTCCAATTGAATTCTCGAAATCCACAATCTTCTGCTTTCATTCATGGTGGTTCCTCTTTGAACCACCGTCAATATCCTTTCTCTTCTTCTTCTAGTGCTTCTATTTCTTCTTCTACTCCTAAACCCTCCTCCTCTTTTTCTCTCTCTTCTTTGTCTTCTTCTCTTGTTGGATGTAATCGTACAGCTGTTGCTGCTGCTGGTGGCTGCAAGTTAGAACCATTCTTCTACAGAGACACCACTGTCAGTTTTCTTACCCCCCCTCCTCCCTCACTTCTTTTGGGTTTTAGTTTGTTGGAGTTTTGTTTTCTACTGATTTTTTAAAATGGGTTGTTGAATTCTTCATTGTGGGTATTCTTTGTTTCCGATCAGCTCATTAATTATATGTGTTAGGGTTACAAATTGATCAGGGAGTTCAATTTGTTGATTTTGGTTTCAGGTATTTATTATTATTTTTAGATTGTAATATTAGAATGATATAGGGTTATGATCCCTAATAGGAAACATTGGCCTGTCATGTTTTGGTGGGTTGGGTTCTTTCTGTAGTTCATACATTACACCTATCACAGACATGTCCACTACGTCTCCTAGATGAGCTATTACATTTCCTTAATTTCTATTTAGTAAGGGTTTTGTGCGAAAGCTGCTCATTCAAATTTTTTTAGCAAGTTGATCTGGATTTTCAGTTAATAGCTAGCTGCTTATGAACTAGAATATTGCAACCACTTCTTTATTGGTCTTTCTCCAGTCTGAGTTATTTGATATAAGGAAAGCACTTGTACTCCTCAGTTGTAGTTTGTTTGATCAAATTTTCATTCATTTAAGAATGTTATGCAGGCAAAACCGAGAATTGAGAAAGATGGCCGTGCTCAGGCTGGAGAATGGGTAACTAACAAAGAACAATTAGAGGCTATTAGTAGCCAGGGTACATCTATTTCAGGCGTAGGTTGCAAGCGTTACCAGACTGGTGAACGGGTAAATGGCCAGGGATATGCAGACGCAGCTAACAGTCCTCTTCATCCAGCCTCAGCCGGTACCAAGCGTTATGGCAGAACGAGTACACCAAAAAATACAAGTGCTGGTCCTCAAACGTCTCAATTAACCGATGGTTATTTTCTACCCAATTCATTATGATTTTTATACCCCGTTTCTTATTAAGCTGAAGTACATATTTAAGTTTGTAAAAGGTAAGATAAGTGTAAAACTGATGGATGTCCTCTTTTCTGGTTGCAGACTTTGCAGCTAATTTACTAACACCAACTGGTAGCTGTCGATATGATAGTTCTTTAGGTAAATCAACCTGATAAGGACTTATTGGTTTATATGATAAGCATATTTGGTGTATTTGGATGTACATTCAAGATTGACTGATGAAGGAAGTATCATGTGATAACAGGTTTGCTAACAAAGAAATTCATAAGTTTGATCCTGGAGGCTAAGGATGGCATTCTTGATCTGAACAAAACTGCAGATGTTCTAAAGGTAGAAGATATCTCCTTTTGTCAGAAAATAAAAATAAAGTGCATGAAAATGGAAATGAAAAAAAAAAAAAAAAAAAACGAGAAGCAAAGGCGAGTTTCCACAAAAAAAAAACTGCCCAGGATGTGAGATACAGACTTTTTCTGCAAACAATTGAATCATCCGTCCAGATATCTAAAAGAGGCTTGATATTATCATACAATTACAATGTTTATGCCGTGTTGTGGCAAATAGCTAATTGCATGTCTCTTTCACTATCGACAGGTACAAAAGAGGAGAATATATGATATTACTAATGTTCTTGAAGGAATAGGATTAATAGAGAAAACATCGAAGAACAATATACGATGGAAGTAAGAATTTTATCCTTATATTTGTGTTTTCATTTTATCTTTTTGTATTTTCATGTTATCTTTTCCTATAATTATTACCACTCACTGAGTGTTCAAAACAGGGGGCTTGGTATGCAAATGCCAATGGATCTGGATGACGAAGTTACTAAACTAAAGGTAATTCATGAAAAATGGTGTTACCTAGTTCTCTTGCTTAACATGCGTGGTTTGCTCATTTGGCAGTTGTTTCGCTGTGAAGCTACTTTATTTGTACCATGTTTTTGCCGATTTCACCTGTTTTGTAGTTTGACCAAGTGGGAAATATCTAGCACTATCGAATTTTTGTAGTGTTTATGGTCCTTGTATAGATGACCTTGGACATCTATGTCACCGAATCAGGTTTCATTGTGGGGAAGAATCTTTCCGTGCGTACAATATCATGCAGCAGTTGCCTCAACATAACGTGTTGGTTTCGCATTGGTTCTTCATGTATCTGAAGTTTGTGTTTGCACATAACTAAGCCAATTTTCTCTACCACCTTCCCTCGACTAAAGATGAAAGTAGCTAGCATGGAATTGCAACAAAAAGGAATGAACCTTTCGTCTAATAGATGTCTCAAAGCTAGACCTTGAAGCATGATGAAACTGGTAACTCTCTCATCAAGGACAACTGAAAGAATACCGCTTACCAGCAGAAGCTTCTTTCCTCACCTATTAAGCAAAACTTTGTCTTGTCTGAACCGATGCAGATTGAGATATTCACACTCTCTGCTTTCCAAATAAAGCTCCTTAAGCTGGACCTACTAACTATTCGAGGTTCCTTCTATCAATTTTACAGAGCCTATTCTCCTTTGATGAACTTTCCCTTTAACTTCGGCCGGGGTCTTGACCCCTATCCAATTTTTGGGCCAATTCCCCCTTCGGACTACCAAAAAATGAGATTCTTGCCGAATCTGAGTTTGCTGTTCCAACCATTACCGAACTAATACCTATTCCTTTTAGTACTTCAGGGGCTTCTGTAGCGTATAATGTCAATCCCGTAGCGGATCAATTCCAACGAGCATTTCAAACAAGTACTTTTTGTGCTGTTGGAGGGAAAAAGGCCTAATGAACCTGTAGTTAGAACATTAGTCCCATTGTCAGCTGAATCACTTGTAGCTTATTATTAGAGCGGGTGAGACGGTTTTTACTAGTTAACAAACTTGATTGTAGCTTAAGGAATTAAGACAGTTGAATCTTCAAAAGGAAAAACATGTTCGTTTATGTTTGTCTTTTTCTTTTGCTGCCGAAACTTCTAAATTGCAATTTATTGTTTAAGGTGAACCAGAGATGAAAAAGGTTATAGTGAATTGATTCTTTGATGTAATCTATACTGATAGTGTACCGAATTCCATTAATTTGTTTGACAGGCTGACATAGAAAGTGAATATGATGAAGAACGCAGGCTTGACACAAAGATAAGGTTTGGTTTCTTGATTCCTTTAAAAAGAAGATTCCATATTTACAACTTTTCCTTGAAGAATTTCTCCTAATGTAATGGTACATGTTCAGAGCAAAACAAGAGAGGCTGAGGAGCTTGGGTGCTGATGAGAACTGTCAAAGGTACATCACTTTTTCTTTCTATTCCCGGCCTTCATTCCAAGTCTTAAACTGTCAACTGACTAATTTATTGTGCATTTTAAGGTTTCTCTTCTTAACCGAAGAAGATATAATGAGCATCCCAAACTATCAGGTGATGTATGCTATGAAATACCATCTTTGCTTTGGGCCCTTTGGCCCCTTTCTTTATGTTATGCTCCTTTTTTCTTTTTCATTCTATGTGTATTCATGCTTATTTTACTTTTGGTTCAGAATAACACACTTATTGCAATAAAAGCTCCCCAGGCAAGCTCTCTTGAAGTCCCAGATCCCGACGAGGTGAGTGTACGAGATGCATAATTTTGTGAGGCTTCCTTAAATATGTGAATGGTATCTGATTGAGAATTGTTATGATCAGGTGGTCGATTATCCACAGAAACACTTCCGAATGATAGTTAGAAGCACAACAGGACCTATTGATGTGTACTTAGTGAGGTATTATATAATTTAGAGAGGAAAATTATTTTCTGATGTGTTCTTGCCAGTTTATTACATGCTTCCAACTTGTTTCAGCAAATGCCAAGGGGGACCAGATGATATAATTGTTAAGCGAGGTGGGCAAATACATTCAAATATGGAGACAAGTGACTTTAGAAGGGAAGGCACATTCTCGGGACCAGTACAAGATACTGGTTGGTTATCCAATACACAACAGGATCGAGAAAATCAAAATGTTTCCTGGGACTCACTAGGCTCCCTGAACTCTGCCACTGGCATTCAGAAAATTGTTCCATCAGATGCTAATGTAAGGGATGAACATATGAGGATTTTAATTGAAAGCTTAGAAGTGCCCACCCCTTGTTTTAGTTTTTTCTTTTTCTTTTTTTACTGATCATTATCCCCTCTTTTGCAGATTGACGATGACTATTGGTTCCGATCAGATCTTGAAGTGAGCATTACAGATTTGTGGGGTAAGTGTTTATCATCTTCATAAATTGAGTTTGAAATCATGTTTGTTTTGACAATTGACACTTATTTATTGCTCGCCACTTTCTTTTTTAATACATAAGCAACTGAGGATTGGGCTGAAGTAGAAGAATTACTTAAAGACAACGAGTTAGCACAGAGTCATAGTAATGCAACAACAACCCAACATCTTCCTCAGGTACCAATACCATCATCAGGTGTTGTTCGGGAAGAAGATAGTGTGTTGAATAGATACGGAGAAGACTTGAGAAGAGAAAGCTGAGTTTGTAAAGCTACTGGTAGGTCTAAGTTTTCTTGTATTATTAACATTGATCTATCTAATGAGAAGAAGTTGGAGATATATTTAGGATTCTGTTTCTCCATACTAAGGAAAACATGGATACACAGTTGATACCGGAATGTGCTTATGTTGTCAACAAAGTTAGATCTCTATCGAGTTCGATCGACCGATGGATGATCAGATTGTTCAGTTAAGAGACATTCAGAACAGTGTTCCATTAATATTGTGGCAGCATGGTGGAATTCACATCCGATTCATTGAGTAAATCGGCGAGTTCATTTTTCAAAATTCCCATGAACCCATAGGCGCTTCAAGAATTTCAAGGGATTCTTTGGAGTTACATTGTTTATTTAAATTATAATTTCTATAAATTCGTAAATATAGTTTGACATTTAATTAAATTGATTGATATAAGAAAGAAACATCAAACATGGAACGTTCTGGATATCTGGTTTCATTTCTACTCCTCTTTTATATCTATGTCAAATGACATTCTTTAGTACAACACAGTGAATTTTAAACTCATTTTATTGTAAACGAGATCTGCCTTCTCGTTGAAGCAGTACACGCATACCAAATTCTCAGAAAATCTATGACTAGTGCTTCGTTTTCAAACATGTAGGCTTCCCCCTGTTCCAAGTTCACTCTATGAAAACACCACCTGTAGTCCAAAATGTGTAGCCCAACCCAGCTGGTGTGGCAGTTTTTGATTGGACAAAACTATTTCATCTGGATCTTTCATTTCCTAAAGAAGATAATAAAAAGGATAATAATGAGAACCACACCCTCTTTTGCTTGCTGCTCTGCTAAAAATAAAAAATAAGGAAAGAAAATCTACAAGGTCGAAGGAAATGGAAGCCAACGCTCTCGGTTGTTCTCTGGTATCGGCAAACCCATCAAGGTTCTTCCACAACCCTGTTAGTTACAGATCATCTCTGCAACCTCTCCGAAATCATCATCATCAATCCCTCAGAATCAAAGCTGGTCCTAGTGGCAGGAATGACAGAGTGAACGATGACGACATTCCACCACCAACACAAACATCACCAATTACACCACCAGACACAGTTGAGATTAAGTTCCGGCGAGGATCGAGAAAGAGATCAAAGCAGGAGAAACTGGATCCTAGTGGTGAACGACCCAAGCCCCCTCCGAAAGAATGGGAAGCCATGACCTATCAAGAGAAGGCAATCGAGCTTTATATGGGAGAGAAGGGACTTCTTTATTGGTTAAACAAATTTGCATACGCCTCCATCTATATCATCATAGGTGCATGGATTCTGTTCCGCTTCGTCGGTCCTGCACTCGGATTTTATCAACTAGATGCTCCTACTTTGACACCAAGCGATATTCTGCTCAAACCATAAAACCAGCCAAGGAATTGAAGGAATGAAGGAAATAAAATTTACATCACCAACATCTTATCCATTTGTCATGTTTCTCGTCTCTACTTATCTAAATTACATTCTGGTTCTACAACTAACAATTAGACATAAAAGCAAACTGGTGTAGGCGAGGAACAAAATTTATTAACGGTTTCCAGATCGGGTTTTCCTCAACCTGCCACGTGTCATCCGAATAGCTTCATCCATGACTGTATCTTGCTGTGGTTGGTTCGGATTTTCATTTGCTGCAGCTGGGACTGGTTCATTCTTACTTGTTTCTGCTTCGATATTTAGAGGTTTACTAATACCAGTCTCAGTGGCAAGTAGCGCAGCAACTGTTGTTTGTGCACTGACTGCTGCTGCTGCTACAACTGCTGCAGTTACTGAGGGTGCTGGAGGTTTTGGATGAGAAACAGCGGTCTCTTGAGCTGGCTCCTGTTGCTCTTCAGTCGGACCTGTACTAGCAGTGCGTGTTGACTGTTGAGTTGTACCTGTGCTGGAAGTACGTGATGGAGGTTGAGCAGTAGGGGGAGCTGCTGGACGAGGTCTGACATTAGCAGGAGGTTGGCGAGCCTCTACACCCTGCTGTTGCTGCAGAAGGAGTTTTAGTTGGTCACATACTCACTTTAATTGTAATAGCATTTTCCACTGTAATTTAGTTTTTAAAGAGTGGCAATAAAATCAGATAAAGGTCACCGTAATCAGTTTCATTGAGTTGTGATACGAAAATTATACTGCGGTTCTACTTCTACTACTCTTATCACCCTGTCACATAGATGTACAGAGATTTAGAGGCAGGATGCTTCCTAAGTGGCTAATATACACCAAATGTCAGTTCCTGCAGGTAACATAATAACTCTATAATGGATATCTAGTTCATAATTATGTTAGTCAATCTGTGTCTAGAGCATGATGGCCGAGATCTGACATTAGCAGGAGGTTGGCGAGCCTCTACACCTTGTTGTTGCTGCATAAGGAGTTTTAGTTAGTCGCTAAGTCACTCTAAATAGTATAATTATAATTATGTTTATCGATCTATCTCCAGAATATGATTTACCGTGAAACATAAAACAAACTCAACAAGATTCTGAAATCACCATGTTACAGCTATTGTCTAATTAATCTCAAATCATAAACTTGTGTAATCTTAACACTGGAGACGATAATTGGCAAAACCTCCAAGTTAACTTCTGTCAAATCAATAAACCCTCTCACTGCCTCCTTCAATACATCACGAATATTATTCTGCGGCGACAATTTTTTCAGTCTTGTATGTTGAGTCAAAATTCAATTGCAACATTGATATATGTTATGGTGATAACTTCAGCGCGTCTAGTAGTTTTGGATTCTCGACTTAACATAAATAATTGTAAGGCACAACCAGCTACTTAATGAATTAATGTGTTGTATTATATTGACGAATTTTCAATTCAGGTGCAGCATACAAGCTGGTATAATAGTGTATGTTTTTATAAATATAAATCAGCATTACCCTCTCTATTTTAAACTCCTACGTCAAGTTAATCATACATCTAGCATTTTAAGCTCGCTGCACACATCTTCAAAAACTATGCTCAATATAGTCAAAGATAAAAGCAGGAAAATGTAGTGTTAAACGGAGCATGGTCGACTGAAAATTAGGTCATATGCGATAAGCCTACGTATCCTTATCAGTTGATACCTGAGATGGACGAGGTCTAGAGGTTGACTGTGAAGCTACGTACTGCAAAATCTCAAAAACCCTCGTCTGACCATAGGTTGCAGCCTTCTGCCAATAAAGAATTGCCATGTCTCCAGCCCTAGTTTTTAGCTCCAATAGGTTACGATCAATTTCTGGTTCATGCTTTGCAATATATGGGCGGAAAAAGGAATCATAGACATATGTTGTTCCCTAACAAAAAAAAATGATATCAATTAGTCATCTGGGATGTTTTAAAACTGAAAAATACAGACAAACAACAGAATATTATCAGTTGAAGCGGATTTGAACACAAACCTTTGTTTTAGGATACCACAAATATATGAAGAAGGCCAGCTTGGCTTCACTGTACATTGGCACCCTTCAATAAAACAGAAGATATGAACAATCAGAGGATAAATAGGGTTGACATATAACAGCAAAAAGAGAAACTAAATTTCAAGTTCAGTTCCTTACCAAGAAACAAAAGTGTCTCCAACCCTTTCAAAAACAGTAAGCATTGCAACTAATATCCTACAGTATCAGACACACCACATCAGAATTACAATTATACTTAAAACAATTACAAAAACTGAAAAACAACATTGAGGAGGTAACAAAGGATACCAGTATTGGCACCAAAATCGGAGTTGCTCAATCTCTGGTTTATTCTTTTCTACAGTTTTAAAGCACTCATAAGCTGGATATGCATATCCAAAAACCATTCTGCATAAAAAGTCAAATAAAATGCTCAATTTTCACTCAAAAAGATTTAACCTATCCACGGTACAGAAATAAAAAAAAACACAAGATATATTCAGTTGGAAACATACACAAGTCCTCTGGTAAGAAATGATCCCATCATTTTGAATTCTTTACATGAAGCAGCAAAGATCAACTAATATTTCTCAAACTCCTAAAATCGAAAGAACCTGAAAGCACAGGATGAAATTACAGTTACTATCGCCTGCATCAATATATTCAGTTCGAATATATATTTCCACTCACACTGAGACGAATTCAGTTTTCTAAAACAACTCAGAAAAGGGTAAATAACAAAATTAGGGCAAACTTTGAATTGCAAACGAAAACTAATTTGTTTTTATATTTTGTCCAAGTAGAATGTACAGTACAATAAGAACAACACCACTGAGAGCATGGACAAATCAATTGAAGTTCAAAATATTGGGTCAACAATCAAACAACAAAAGTATGACTGAATAGAGTTTCAAACCTATTCAAAAAGGTTCTTAAGTATCCTTGTACTCTACAATTAGGGAAAATCATGATCAATCAAATTTAATACACAATTCATAGAAAAATCACTGAAAAAGAAGTTCACCTACAGTACTTGATCAGTAAGATCCATCAATACTAACATAAAATATCACACATTCTACTAACTCAAATCCGAACCAGAAAAATTTAACTTAAATATACTGAAAACCAAAATCAGAAGATAACAATTCAAACAGATAACAATATAAATAAGTAATAATCCAAAAGGAAAATAAAGTGGAAATAATAGTACCTTTTGATGATTATGATTCTTTTCTTATCCACAAATGAAGAAACAAGAATCAAAAGAATAAAACGAAATTCCGCGAATTTTCTAATTTTAAACAAGCAAACAAAATATCATAAAGCTTCAAATAGAATCATCGATTGATTTATAGAGTGTTTAAAATCTCAAGAGTCGCGAGTATTCGCCGGCCGAAACGTCACGTTTAAACACTGGTTTCAACTGAAATAAAACCAAGAGAAAGAGAGTAGAGACCAGAGGGCAGAGCCAGAGACGAGAAAGAGAGAGAGAGAGTTGAGTGAGATATCGTTTTGAATTTATTTTTTTGAAAGAATTTTGTTTATCTCTCAAGCTTCCTCCTCCTCCTCCATAAAATACTGACACTAGTAAACGCCGTCAATACCAAACACGTGGTAAGACACGTGTGAGGGGTTTTCTGTCAGAATAATATATTTACATTTATCCAACGGTTGTCGTTTTACCGATGGAACCGATTCGTAAATGAATACGCTTTTTGTACACCGACACTTAAACTAGGTCAATCAAACCCACCGTTCCTATTGACGTATGAATTTACTGTGGGTGTGCATAACCTCCTAATGTGTTTTTTTATATATATCAGTATTATTTTTTTCAAAATTTCACTTGAACCGTTGGAGATGAAGCCGTGAAGGTGTATGGGTAGGACCTAAAAAAATACGGAATTCTTGATCATTGCATCATTTACTAATAACCGTTGATATTGAACAGTTCAATTGGTCGACTGATGTTGGGGGTGGGACATGATATGCACATGGATGTTGGTGTGCTGTAGATCAAATTTCTCCTACCACTTTTCATTTTACCTCACTTTAAGACGAAGGACAAACGAATAGAAATCAAAAGCAGTTAGCAAAAACTTTAGGGAAAAAGAAAAAGGTAATTATGTGATTCAATTACAAGGATCATAATTGGCAGTTCTACATGGTTTGTCTCTCCCTCTCCTTCTTCTTAATGTAGCTGAATGGGGGTAGCTGTCTTATCTTGTGTATTTTTTGTGAGTGGCATGTCAGAAATTTAGGTGGAGTTGATCAAAAACATGAAATCAGGTGGTGGTCTGTTTCTACCTGAGTTTACACCTCACCTAAATGAAAATCTATCCCGGACTGGACTACATATCTGTTAGGGAAATGTTTAGCTTCACTCTTACATTTCGAATGTGTCATTCTCTCCCAAATCCCCCACCTTTGCTTTAAGCAAAGCCTATCTCCTTGCAAGTTACAATACTGCAAAGCAACAAAAAAAAAAAAGAAAAAAGAAAAATGATGCTTGCTGTTCTTTTGGTCCGTGTTAAAATACACTATCTAATACTCAACAGAAGAGATATCTAGTGTTAAGCCAAAAATAAATGTGCACTCTGCTTTTTACACTCAAGTTTTGCTATACTTTTAATTACTATACCATCTAATTACCATGCTTTTAATTCTTCTCTTTTGGCTCGAATACAGAATACGCCTCCCTTAATTCCGGCTTTGCCTTGTGGAAAACAGACCTGTTTATCACTGTGCTTAACAGAATGCTTATCAATTGTTGAATACAGTCACAATCAAATGGATCTCTGCACGCTTAACTGAATCGTCTATGAATTACAGAATCTGTATGTTAAGTACAACGAAGTGTGAATTAAAAAGGCATGCCATAGAAAGAGACTTCGAAAATTCCAAAAGAATTTTTTAGAAAACCTAGAATAAGCACACCTAAACAAACTCTATACTCAAACCTGTAAAACAACAACAACAATCTTGCCTTTAAAGATATCAACAGCTAAGCAACATTTATAGACTGGTTAAGCACATCTCTTTCATTTTTACACCTGCAAGATTGAAGTTTTGATGATCAGTATAACAACTAACAACAAAGAAACCAAAAAAGAAGTATTAACCATAGCTGTGAGACATTGTTAGGCTCCTTCTACGTTTGTAATAAACCAGAGAGCTTTCCAAGTTTATGAGTATCCAGACTAATTTAGTCAAAACCATTTTGAGAAAGTTCTTGCGGCTCTATACCAATCTTACTTGGTGCAGTGGCCTGAAAAATATAATAAGGAAAAAAGAGATACACACTGATGCCTCCCCGCATATCAGAAGGAAGAAAATTGTTTTACTTACCTATTGCAGTGTGATCTGGATGCAAAATTGTGGTTACTGCAATTCGTGCACATCCAATCTCCATCACGCCACTGTTTTGCCCTGTTAAAAGATATCACATCAATCAAAAGTTGTACCAAAGTTTTTCATTTTTTCCTTAGCTTTCTAATTGAAATGCCAAATATTAGTTACTAGTCAACAAAAATATACCAACAAAAAAATATCCTTTTGGAATTCTAATGTTCCAACACAAATTTCCTTAGTTTTTCTAAAGAGGCAATTTGGAATTCTAATGTACCAACAAAAATATCCTTTTTTATATGGTTGGTACACCACAATCCCATTCTAACTCGAGATATTCTTCAGAAAAGGGAAACAAAATTAGCCAACAAGTGTAATATGTGCAAAGCTAATTTGGAAACAATCAATCATCTGTTCTTACACTGTGAAATTGCTGGTGATATTTGGAACCATTTTTTGTCTGAATTTGGGGTGTTAGGAGTTCAAAGTTATATCACACATTCTTCAACGAGATTAAGAGCCGGAATTTCACGATGGTGGGAAATCATATGTGGGAGCTGCTGCCTTATGCCATCTGCCGGGTTCTTTGGAAGGAGCGAAACAATAGATGTTTCAATGGTAAAGAAAGAGACCAGGAGAAGATCATCTTGGATATTAAAGCTGTATTGTTACATTGGGTGAAGACTCTTGGAGGTATTAGGTTTCAGGATATGGTCCTTTTAAGTAGGCAGAACTTATGCGAAAATAGAGTTTCCACTTGTTTTTCAGTTGTTAGAACCTACAGTGGGGTTTGGTTAGTGTCTGAAGCAGTGGTGGATGTATTCTCCCTTCTCTTCTTTTGGTTCCATGGCTGGTATGTCCAGCACCTTGTTAACTCTCTTATTCTTTTATTCTATTATACTATTATAGTTTTGCCGATCAAAAATAAAATAAAATAAAATATTAGTAGTCAAGCTGTTGCACATGAACGTACTAAATGCAGTCATAAACACTATTGTAAAATGAGCTTCTTTATCAACTAGGCCAGTATAAAGATCATAAGTTCATCTAGGACAGATCATCGGAATCACTTATATGCGCTCGACTTTAAATTTTATCGCTAAAAAACTGTCAAGGAAAAAGGAAGCAGATTCTTACCCTTTTCCTATAAGTGTAGGCACTATTGGAGGCTGCTGCAACTGCATTTGCAATTGTACACTTGACACCATCCCCATTCTTTCGCTTGGATAAGGGACATAACCCTCACGTTGTTGATCATTGTCAGACAGCCCCATCTGATTAAATCCATGGTATGGTTGCTGCCGATTGCTTGTCTTGTATTTTCATGACATAATGTTCAAGAAATATAGTCAAAACTATATCGCTATATGGTCTCAAAAAGAATTTTTCTCTCAAGAGTCCTACCAGATGGTCCATGTATCCCGCGTTTAGCCTCTTATTATCCCAGTCACTAACAAATTCCTCTGAAGCCAATCTTTTCGTTCCATGAGCTTGAAACAGTGAAAACAAGACAATATCAGTTCCTGAGACTCCACATGCAACAAAAACATTAGTTTCTCATGCAGTAATCATGCAATAGAGTTACTCAGAGGAAATACTGGCAAACCAACAGTGCAAATGGCAACCATCATCAGCTACAACAAGATCATTTTTTTTTTCACAACAAGGGAAGAAACAAGCATCTGCTTTTGATAAATCCTTTCAACCCCAATGAACTTAATGAAATTACAGAATCTTCCTCGAATCTAATTCTTCTGATTCAATTATTAGGATGCAGAAGTGATTTGCGGATTTTTCATAAACTAGAATTTTTTAAAATGGGGACAAACATTTCACAGGTTCTAGGGGTGGATCCTCCTCCCCTCCCTGATTCTCCTATTTCATTAGGTAATTTCAGTATCAATTTGTACGAGCAGGAATGTAACAGTTTACTTTATTAACAAGAAACTATTACTTTCATATGACAAAAGGCTGGCATGACACAACTAGCGGCGTAATGTAAATAAACATGTAATCTAATTGCAGCAACATGAAACAAGATTTCCATACTGAAATGCTACTCACTTGGTGAGAAATCATTATTTGCAGCATTCGCCACGGAGGAGAGTGTAGTAGAAGGCAAAGAAGCATTGCATTTTTTACACTGCACATACAGATATATAATGTTCTAACATATTACACACCCACATACACAAATAATGCCTTAAAAGTCATATAAATTGCTCAAGAACTAAGAAACAGGTTTCACTTTATATAATATGATCACACTGCACAAACTTACCTGAGCACGAGAAGAGTAGTTGTGAAAGCCACAGACACAAACCCAGTCACCACTCCGCCATCCTTTTGGAACCATAAGCGGATTCACAGCGTTTACAAGTGAGAACTCGGCATTACTACTACCAACAAATGGCCATGCTGATGCTGGTTGAAGTCCATATTTGTCAACACCTCCAAGTAACCAATTAGGATTAAACGGAAGTGGCTGCAGGAGAGCAGAATTGTGTGTTAGCCCTAAATTCATCTTCAGTGCCAATTCTCCTTGGGCCCTGGCAAATTGATGTGCATAAGTTGGCAGTGAAGCTCGTGGCATTGCAATTGCTGGCATTGCTGCTAGCTCCTTTGATTGACCACATTTTTTGCACTTCTCTCTTGACGCATAATTGTTGTTACTGCAACCTATTGGTCCAATTCCCGCATAAACCCAACCAACGATGTGACCAGAGAGAAACATGAAACCCAAGTATGCGCACACCAACCAAAACACACACACAAAAACACACACACCACTCAACCCAATTGACTACAATTACCTTACTTCAGGTTCAAAATAGAACAAATACAAGAAGTGAAAAACTGTATCAAATTATAAGAAAGTAATCATGAAATTCTACAACAACA
This sequence comes from Papaver californicum, assembly GCA_023531435.1. Taxonomy (NCBI): domain Eukaryota; kingdom Viridiplantae; phylum Streptophyta; class Magnoliopsida; order Ranunculales; family Papaveraceae; genus Papaver; species Papaver californicum. The sequence goes on from JAJJMC010007665.1 coordinate 1,799,430, forward strand.
TTTTCATTGAAATTTCCGTTTAACATGTTAACAACACTTATACAGTATTCCTTACAAGGCATTGCTTACTTCTGCAGCTGACTCTAAACTAAAAATTTTCTAAGTAAGCTTATAAAACCTAACTCAAAGTTCTTGTATCATTACTAAATTTCATACAATTTTGTTTTTACATAGTTTTGATTTCAATCTTGTATTAGTACTAGTATAAATACGAAACCTAATTCCAAAATATATTACTCACTAGTCAATTTGCATACAAAGCTATTATGTAGAAAATTGTAAGTAAAAAGAAAATGAGTAAGAAGTTTCACCAGAACAGATCCAATCTCCAATACGAGGTAACCATTTTGAATCAGCAGGAGTTTTAGTATCAACTAGAAGTCTAGGTTGTTTACAACGATTACAGAAAGACCTAAACGCATAATTCCTGTTTCCACAACCACCACACTCCCAATCTCCTTCTCTTCCTTCTTCTGCCATCCCTCCCTCCCTCTCCAGTAGTGGAGTAAGGGTGCAAACTGGAAGAAGAGCTTTTTCTTTAGTTTTACTCGTAGGAATCTCAAAAAAAGATTCTACTCTTTTTATATGTAAGAGAGTAGAAAAAGTTCGAGGTACTTTTGGTGCTCTGATCTGTTCAACGTAATTCATCAAATTCATCCAACGTTTGTAAGCAATCCTTGTCCTAGGAGGAAGAGAAGTGGCCCCACCACAGCAAAATCAGCAACTACCCGAGGGACATGACTTACCTTAGTAGTATAGGAGTAGTAGTTTTCTAGTTAAACACGTAATTATACCCGAGGAGGACGGGTTCAACATAATTTTCAGTCAGGTTGTGACATTCCAGTCGGATTTTTCTTTGCTCCCCGAGACTTTATAATCTAGTATAAGTACTGGGATCATCTGGCGTAACCCAGGTGGCCAGGGTACTCGTCTCTCATCCGAGAGGCCCGGGATTTAATCACGTCCACGGAATTGTTTTTAAAGAAAAAAAAACTAGTCTTCTTTTAACTTCTTTTTTTTCTTCTCGTAACTAATCTATTTGAATATTATTGTTTTTTAGTTTTAATTTTTAAATTTTTTTAACCAATTATTTGTTTGTTTTGAGTTTTTAGATATTTTTATTGTCTACACTTTTAAGTGCGTAGCTTTCATTGTTAATGGTATTTCTGCCTTTATCTTTATAGGCGTAAAATATATCGTGCCAACATATTTAGGACACCGAACAACACGTTAAAATTAAAACACAATACAACATAACACGTTAGTTTAGTGTGATATGTTGTGCCAGACTAATAAATAAGCACATCGACACAATCAACACGTCATGCCGCACAACACGACATCCACGTCATAACATGCATGAAACATTATACAACACTCTACACATAAAGTTTTATGTTTTTATCATTTTTGTTATGTTAACTTATTTTGGCAATAATATATATAATATCTACATCTGAAATAATATTTTCTTTGGAAAACATAAAATAAATGTGACAGCACATCACCTTTTTTTTTGGACAACATAACATGTTGTTTAAAATGACACATTGCAGCACACCTAAATCTCTGGCACAACACAACACGTAACGCGCTAAACACGTGATTTTATGGGATATGTTGTGCTAGGTCGCATATTTTACACCTCTATTCACTTTAATGGTAATTCTATTTTAGTTTGATTACTTTTCATTCGTGGGTTTTACAAATACGACGACAATCTCCAGTCACTGGAATCTTCAAATTGTTAATCAAGATGTTTAGCAAATTATTCTTATTGAAGCAACTTTTGATGAAAAAGAAAATCTATCAAATGGTCAGATTATCGCTTAAGGAACCTCCCTTCTTGATTTTTTTTTCTCTTTTTCTTGTTAGATACATACTACTTTAAGTATGTTTATCCTGTTACAATTTATTTCTTAATATGTGATATATTTGTAATTGTATGATGATATTATAGGAAAATATAGATTTTTTTATTAAAAAGAAAAAGAAACGTAGTGGTGTGAAATATGGCGATATTTAATCAATCTAGTTTAAACTGGTTGGTTGACTTAGGTATAAAATTTTCCATTTGCGTGGGAATTCAATAAATTAGGAGTTATCTTTTTTGTTAGTGATCTCATCTATCTTATAAAAAGAAATGGTCTTAGTCTAATCCGACGGTTTAGAATTAGTTATTTTTAGCCATCGGACATCATTCCTTTGGTAATGTAAAAGATAAATCATAGGTGAAAACTAACCCCAATTTTAAGCCCTCATCCGACGGCCCAGAGATCTTCGTGCACTTACGTTACAAACCCATTATTCCCCTAATCCGTACTTTGAATTAACACCTTCTTCAGTTCCAGAAAAATATTAGGGCTTCCCGTTCTCCCATTTCTCATCCCTCTTCAATTCCATCAAGAAAATATGGGTCATTCTCCTCCGCGCCCTTCAATCACTTTGATTCATACCTCTGAATTTCGGCCTTTAATCTCTTTGATTCATAATTCATACCTCATACTCAATTTGATGTCAAACCTGTTATCTCCCATAATTCATAACTGATACCCTTTTCAGTTGCAGGAAAAAAATAGGGCTTATTCTCCTCCATGATTTGCGCCCTTCAATTTGATGCGCATCCTTAATTAGATGCGTTACGTTGTAATGGCTACCCTTTCAATTCTTACCCGCCCTTCGAAATGTTCCCCTACACAAACCTAAGCAGAGGTCATCATCTGTCCAGGTTTCTTCCGTTCTTTCTTACGCATACTCTCTCAAGACTATTAGGTCAGTACTATTTTCGATTGGATTTCTGTTTCATCCACATTTTCATTCTTTGATTATTTAATCTTCAATTGGAATTCTGCCAATCTCTACATACAATTAATGTTGATTACGCTGCCTATGTTGATTGTGTTGTTACAACTAATCTCTGATGTTGCAGTTTTTTTTGTTGGTGGAGCACATATTCAGAAAACAGCAATCGTCTTTCTCAGCTAAATCTGAACCCATGCTTCAGGTTCTAAATCTACCCAGCTTTCTTTGTTGTGTTTGTCAGTTTTAAATGATTTGTGATTGTGATTGTTTGAAGTTAAGTATACTATTCCTAAGTAAAATAAATCCATGTATTAAGTAATGACAAACTTATTCAATGAAAATACAGGACAGATCTTTTCTTTTTGGGTTCATGACAATTCCAGAAGCATGCCAATTCCATATTCAGTGTTGTACAACCTCAGTTGAAAAATGGTTCCTAATTGGATGACTGAAATGCCTAACTTGGTCATCCATTTTGTAGTGAAGTTGTTTCTACCTCATCCATTTTGTGGTGAAGTTGTGTTTAACCCACAGTTATAGTCTGACCAATTTTGGTTCACAGCTAAAAATTAAATTTGGATGAAGCGCTAGGGGTTCAAAATAGATTAGCACGATAACCAGACCAATAACTACCACATAAAGAGATTCTCGGACCAGCAGTCATGTCATTGTCAACTCCTTATTCTTTCCAAACCTCTTTCAGCAAAAGTATTAAGAGACAATCGTAGGGAGGCACTTCAAGTACACACACTATAAATACAATACCTATGATTAAAAGTATAGGGGTCTCATAAAGCACACACACTTCAAGCACACTATTTGACCATCTGAGCTCCTCTCAGTTCATATTGAATATGTGCATCAACTTGGGAACCCATAGCCGCAATCTCTTCAGGAGATGCATTTGCGATTTTCTCCTGACACAATTTTAACCATGTACGAGCATACTTTAATTGTTCTGCAGCACTTTTCAAGTCTTCAGGTCTCATGTTCTTCATACTTTCAGAAGCCATTTTTATCAACCCAGGATTTGACATCATCTGCCAAAGTCAAAACCAGTATAATACTACAATCATAACCATTCTTATACGACACGAGACTTCTTCGAGCAAAAGTCGCATAAAAATCAACAACGAAGACATAAAATCGTTAAGTGCGGTTCGTTGCTATCTTTGTTGTATTACATAGTTTCTGCTTTTTCATTGGAGTATGTTTAACCTCCCGTTGTTACAATATTGTTTTAGCCAGTAAGAACTTCGTAATTGGTTTTTACTTGGGAGATGTTATTATGTGTAGTTTTTGAATCATCCTGGACTCGGTGATCTTATAACTGAGGCGATCGGAAGGTTTAGCCTTTTTCCATTCAATAATGAATTGATGAATTCCTTGGTTGTAGTATTTGTGCTTCTGTAAATTTATCAATTTCCTTAATTTCCTATATATTGCGGCGTTGTTGTGGCAGGTTTTCGAGTACCTACAGTCACTGGATGTTGAAGAATCTAAAAACGTGAAGTCTACATACTCGGTAACCTTTGTGAGTTTTCTTCTTTCCGCGTCCCTTAGATTGTTTGTTCATGCGTAAATTGGTGTATGCAATGATGCTCCTCTTTAGTCAGACTACCATATGGATTTTTGAATAAATTTGAGGATGCAGACCTCTCAAAGACATTCTCATTTTCTGATGAAGGGATGACAACCATTTTTGAACTACAACAAATAACCCAGGTTGAAGTATATTTTAATGGTGTCATCTTGGCAATGCCAATTTCTTGGTCTTACTTACTCTTCTGGGTATGGCGGAATTTTTTTCGAGGGTAACAAATACTTTGAGAAATGAAATTTTGTACCAAAATAATGATTTTCTTCGTTTTCCTGTGTATAGAAATAGTTTTTAGAATTCTTTACCAGGATATTTCTTGCATCCCCAGTACCTTGGTTTCCCGTTACAATTATGAGTTGACTTTTATGTTTAGCAGGTGTGCATTCAGAAGATTTTTATCGAGGATGGCTTGAGCTGGAATTCAGCAGTAGCTAATTATTGGTCCTTGCTCTCGCCTCTTATACACTACTTCAAATTCATTGTGTTGATCAAAAGGGCATGCGTTATGACATTATGAGAAGTCAGAAAGACTACAATATTCAGGTGCTTAGTTAGTTTAGTTTATCTCTCTGACTTCCATTTCTCTACTTTCGTGTGCCAGCAAAAAGAAAAAAAGTTATAAGTGTGTAACATTTTCTCATTTAACGACCAATTCAACATACTTGGTTATTTGATAAAACAAAAAATCAACTAGGTAACTAACAGTCAACTCTTTTCTACTTCTTCTTAGGCTTAGACTGTCTTTTTTGAGCATGCAATAAGACTTTGCTAATTAACTTTGTTCTTGGAAATAATTTGTATGGATAGTTGGTAATAGTAAACTGTTAATTTGTTATTGATGCAGATTGCGGGAATTCGTTGGTTATTTATTTACAACTTTACCCTGCTGATCACAATTTTAGTGTTTGATGGATATCAAATGACAGAACCTTTATGTTAAGAATAAAGAAAATGGCTGCATGGACTTTCCAAGAATCTACAAGCAGAGGTCTCTGTGATAATACCTTCCCATTCTGTCATGAACTACAAGCAACCTAGCTAGCTAATTGTTTGTCATCAGTATGCTTCTTTCCCAAATCGGCACTGGCCAATCACTAGCTCAAATGATCAATTATACGATATGGGTTTTAGTCTAAATATAGACTCTTCACTTTGTTCCTTGAGGTGCTCAATTACCATCCGTTATATTCTATAGGAAATGGATGCAAGACAAGAATGTCGTTCAATAAGCTCACAAACTGATAGTAAGTGTTAGAGGTTATAGCATAAGACCCAGTGATGTTCAACGATGTGGAATTCGTGGTAAAAGAAGACATGAGTTCAGAAAGGCGTTACACTTTGGGGGTGATATATTCTTATTGAGATTTGCAAATTTTGGAACAATATATAATTATAGTAACTGAAACCCGTGCCGTCACGGCACGGGTTGTATCCTAGTTTCATTACAAAGAACATCTGCTTGAGATTTCAGTGTATCCACTACCATTAAAATGACATAAGTGTGTTCCTTTCATTTTAAGTGGTTACTATTATAATGCAATCATGATTCCTGAGCATGTGAAGTAATAGGTGGTGTTATTCTAGAAGTGGTGGGGGTACTTGTTGAATCTATGGTGAGGATGATGTCACCTACTGGGGGAAGTGGAGGAGGATTCTGGTGTATGTAGCAGTTTCGTGTTACTCCGATGCTAAAGCAACCGGGAAAATCAAACATCACTAACTACAATCTGGACTAGAATTAACAGTTGGGAAAGTGCCCTTTCCGGGGACAGTTATAAATTCTCCCACCCCTAGACAAGCAGGCGAACTCTCTTGATTAATGGATAGTTTGACAGATTCCTCGCGGGAAATAAACTAACATAAGCAAATAGTTAAATAAAATATATTAAAAAAAAGGGGTGCAGGTCATTACCGGTGGGGCCTTGACTTCATCTTAGTTAAGAAAACCATGTTTTAATTCCGTAGAGGCATAAGCGTAGATGCATAGTTAAAAAATTTAATCTATTTTCCATCTTTATTTTTTCTAGATTCCATCCAAACCATATAAATTAATGTTTATTTAACATTTTTTAGATTGGGTAAACAAAATTCATCCTGTTATATTTTATAGTTAGCTTTTATCTTCATCTACCACTAGGGCTGTCAACGGATGCTATCGAAACGAAAACTGGCTCAGCCAGTTCCGTTTCCGATAAACCTTATCGGATATCCGATAAGTTCCGACGGAACCTTAATATTCAATTCCAATTCCGTTTCGATAAACTTATCCGATATCGGATATTTTTTCGATAATTTTCGATATCTTTGCCAACATGTGAATTTGGTGATTTCAATCACCAATTCTCTCCTTCCCTGCAATAATCGATCATTCACAAACATAACCCATTCTCACCACTATCAGACAGTCATTCTTCCCTGTTTTAATCGAAACAACACCATCATCTCTACCTGACTTCTTCTCAATGATTCAGTTCTAACAAAAACCCAACAACAAACCACCACCGGCTGCTGCTCTTCTCTTGATACCAACAGATAAAACTATCACCACAGTTTCTTCTACAGCTTCTTCAAATCCATCATAAACCACCATCTTCTCTGTAACCCACAGATCCATCTTCTTCTTCAATTCGGCCATGATAACCTCCACTGTCTCAAGATCCAAATTAACCCAATTTCCAGTCTACATACCCCAAATCACTCGAACCCTAATTCCAATCCCAGTATCAACAAACCCAGATCAATCAGACAGAAACCCAAATTTCTTGCTTTGAAGTTTCACTCTCTCCCCATGTTTCTTCTTCTTCTTCGATCTCAGCTTAATAACAAGCTCTATCTTCTTCCTTCAACTGCAATTTGGTCTTGAACCAGACCATCTGTTCTTGCTTTTCTTAAGAACCCTAGACAGAAACTTCTCACACCCAACTCTTCTTTGCCTTCTCAGATTCAATTTCTTCTACAAAAACCCACAATTCATCAAACCCACTTTTTCTTCTTATTTTAGTTCACCGGCAACTCAACAGTATCGGCCAACAACTTCCTCACATCCACCAACAAATCTGACTAAAACCCATTCGACACCATTTCTTCACTGTCTTGATTGACATCGAAACCACCGGTGTGACCATCTTTCTTTCTTGTTTTTCACAGCGTCACCATCTTTCTTAAAACCATTTTTCAATTCTTCATCTCTTTCTCTTTTACGTCTCGCCCCCAGCACCAACAGTTCCATCAGCTAGAAATGAGAGTCTCTTCTGATTTGAACGAAGGAATTAATATTTGATTCTTAGAATGTGCCCCAACAAGATGTGTGGAGAGCTGGCCACGTCCAACTCTTTTGTTATGTCCCCACATGGACTTCACATGCTTAAGGTATAACAGAACATTGGGCTTATCGGTACCGGATATTATCGGAACGGAAACTGGCTCATCCGGTTCCGTTTCGATAAGCCAATAAAATCCGGTAGAAGTTCCGTTTCCGACATCTGATAACCGTTATGTCGGATAATTTCCTATAGGATCTCGAATTTTCAAAAACGGTTATCGGATTTCGGATTGGGATTGACAGCCCTATCTACCACGGTCTTCCTTTTTCCCTCTCTTAATTATACCCAAATTTAACAATTTTATATCAAACATTCTAATAGCACGCCTCCGACGATTCCACCTTTTTTAATTTGAACCAGTAAGACTACTTGATATATATTTTAACAGTGAATGATCAAAAATTGGAAATCCAGATTATGATTCAAATACTAAGTGGACAAGCTAATTCGCTGGTTATTAATTAGGTAGGTAATTGTCCAGTGTTCAGTTGAGTGTCCCTGCAATGGTAACCGCATGGCGGAGTCCTTACCTCTGTATAGATGCCAATTATGAGGTTCGTTACAGGTTACCACCAGTCATCTATTGCAACCACAGTCATTAGTAATCTCTGAGAGTATTGAATTGAATTTTTGTTGAACTTGCATCCCTTCAAATGATCGATACCAACTACACTCAAATCTAAGACTACTTGATTTTTTTTGCTTCTTTGTTTGAATAATGCCAAAAAAAGTTTTAATCCAATCACACACTAAAAATTCCTTACCTAAAAAATCATTCATTTTAGTCTTTACGAATTCCTATTTTTGATGCAGAAATGTACCAAATAAAGCATATTTAGTTTTAAAAATCATAATCAATTTAGGAATAAACAATTTTAATAAAAAATTCAAAATTTTATCACATGGGGTGATAATCATTCAGATGTCCAGACCTTCAAAATTACAAGGATAACGGGTTCCTAGCTTTCTAAGTCGATTGGAGGTATCAAGTCGTATCTCCCGATTCTCCACATGGATCATGTTTATTGTGAAGCATCATCTTCAAAACCTAAAACTTATATGAAATAAAAGTAGGTTTTGCAATTCAATCTTTGCACCTAATTAAGATGGTGATTTGGGATTTGTTTCCGGTTAATAATGGAAAATAATAGACCGAGTTTTATTTATCCAATCTAAAATTCTGTAAAATCTGATTTGTGTAGGTGGGATGGGATTTTGGGATAGTGAGGGTGGGAAATTGGTAAAACCGAGTTGAAACTAAAGACAATTTGCTACCGTAGTATCAAGCTAGTTACGAAGAAGAAAATACTAGAAGTTGAAGAAAAAATTCATCGATTTCGATCGATTTAATGGCGTTTTCGAAGAAGTTTGAACTGGAGATTTGTTTGGTTGATTATTTTTGATTGAAAATGTTGCAAAATTAGTTTAAATATCACCAATTTCATCTCAATTTTAAGAATTTCTTTAATGAAAAAAATCCAATTCAAGTTTTTGCACAATAATTGTGTCAGATATATTGCACATTTAGCATCACATAGAAAGCCTCCCTTTGGGTCGACCAATTATACATGGCTCAAAGTGTTTAAGAAGAAAAGAATTAAAAAAAAATAGCACAAAAATTTCCTACTGTTTTTTTGTTGCAAACCAGAAATTGTCATAGTTCTGCCTAAAGGTCTTCTGTTGCTAAAAGAAAAGAAAAGATCACAGTTCATTAAATTACTTTTCTTTGGTGCTTTTAAATATGAAGGAAACGCCACGGTTCTCTACGACAGTTCCAGGGTGGCGTTTCCTCTTTTTCTTCTTCCTCCTTGGTTATTCTCGACAGTTGCAGAGAAATTGTAATTTTATTTTTCTCGATTCTCCAGTTCTCTGCGATTGAAATGGATACTCATACTGTTCTTTTTGCATGAAATTAAAGTAGCTTTTGTTTTTATTGACTCTTTTTTAGATAGATTTTTCAAAATTGAAATTTGATTTTTTTTTTCTAATTTAAATGAAAATAAACTGAAACTAATCAATTACGATCGATATAATGGGTATTTCCAAAAAGTTTGTACTAATAATTTAGTAGTTCCATTATATTTGTATGAAATTTGTAATCAATTTGTTTGATTATTCAAACTTCTTTCTTAATTTGATGAGATTGTGAAAATAAAAAATTCTAATTTTGATTTTCTTGTACAAAAAGTATGTCTGACATATTGCATCTTTTCCATCACATAGAAGGCCTTTCTTAGGGTCGCCAGTTAACTAAATGGCCAAATTATTTTGCAAAGAGAGCAAACCTGATGAATAAGGTTATTTTTTTGTAGGGTATTATCATTTGGAGTAAGGTACATAGAATGTATGGGCACTCTAATAGGACTCACTCGCTCACTCACACCCACACGATCACATTTATATCCAAAGAATATAGAAATGAGTTTAATTTTTCACGAGCCATGCAATGTATACAGGCAATCGAGTATTGAACGGGCGAATCTGGACAAACATATCCACATCCAATCCGCCACCAAGAAGATCAGCCGTGTAAATCCAGAAGACTCAAGTGGTTTTTCGGCAGGGACGGATTCAAATGAGATAATTTTTGTTTGTTTGACCCGGCTTACATTAATATCAAGAGGGAATAGAATAAATACTCTCCTTTTTTATGGGCTTCATAAATACCCCTATATAAAATATATATACTCTCCATCCATTTAGAAGGGGCCCATTCCAAAATTACCTCCCAAAAATACCCTCCCATATAAACGTTTCTTTTATTACTTTCCATTTAGTTTATTCAGTTATTTCGGAAAAGAGAGAGAGAAACTGAGATCGAGAGATAAACTCAGAGCGAGAGAGAAACATCAATTGATTTGTTCATCATTTTTTGCACTGAAATTGTCAGAAACATCGAATCTTCTTCTTCATCATCATTTTTTTGATATCCATCCAGAGAAGCTGCAGTGATTCATCGTGATTTTAGATCTGCTTTTGTAATTTCAGCTAGATTTCAGTTAAACAGGTACAATTCTATTACAATCATCAATTTCTGGTGTTGTATTCTATTTCAATTCTATTACAATTACGAGATTGCTCTGTTTTTTCTATATGATCAATTTCTTTTTTGTTTATTATGATTTTGCAGAGATTCAATTGATTCTACTACAGTAGTTTGATTCAACATGTATGATTCAGTTTCATTTCATTTTTTTAATTTTATTTCTTGTTTTTTGTTTTGTGTTTATGCATGCATCTGAATTTGTTTGATTAGGTCAGCTGATGAATAATTTTTTGATTAGTTTTTGTTTCTATAGTATAAGTTTTTATGAATATAAATGAATTGTTGTTTTGTTCTTTTGATAAATTACAAGTGCTGCTGTTGATATTTGTGATATTCCGACACTGAATTTTGATTTATGTTAGTTTGTATTCATTTTAAGTTGATGTTTTGTTTCTGTGTTGTTTAAATTTGTGTGTGTTGTTTATATTTTGGTTTACTTTCTCTTTGAATCAACATTATATTTTTTTTCTTCAGATTCCACAATGCATATATCTCTCACGAGGGGGCGTAGCCCGCGAGTGAAGTGCGTTTACTAGTTTATTAGTATGGTTTATCATTCAGTATTAGGTTGTTACTCTTTGATTTAGTTTTATTTGTATGCATTTCAATTGTTATTTGTTTAGACCATAATTTGTAACTAACATGTTAGTTATGCATCATCTTTGTTGACACGAAAGTTGCAGCAAAACTTTGTTTTTGTGTTCCAGTTTCTGGGTCAACTTTTCACTGTTGACACCAAAGTTGACAGCAAACTTTGTTTCTATGTTCCAGTTTCTGTGTCAATTTTTCACTGTTGACACCAAAGTTGACAGCGAACTTTGTTTCTGTGTTTCAGTTTTTTTGGTGTCAACTTTCCATTGCTGACACCGTAATCTTTATTTGGATTCCACTTTTCATATCACTAACAGTTTTTGGTTTCAACTTTGCTTTGTTGACACCAGTTATTTTCTCTTTTATTGTAGTTTTTATTTTTAGAACTTTTTTTTTTATGTTTTGTTCAGGAAAACAATGTTGGTTGCCGAGATAACGTTTTGCAACCTAAATCTTTATTATCTTGTTTCAACATCAACAACTATTAGTGAGATGGAAAGTGCTTGCAAACAAACTTGGGCTTATATTCCTGAAGATCTAATTCAGTTTTCCTACAGTGTGGATGGAGCATAGCATGTCATTCGTTCTAATTAGATTTAAAATGTTTGATTAACTATTTAATTTCGAAGGGAATGCAAGTTTTTGAGTTTCGTATCGAGTTAATTGTCTGTGTTGATGGTACTTCTTCATCTAGTGCTTGTTCTTCGTCTTCATCAAGTTGTGTTTCAAACAACGATGTAGCTGTTGTAGAAGACTTGACTGATGATAGATCTGTGACCAAAACGACACCAAGAAAAGTTGATGGTTGGGCTAACATCCTAAGTGGTATATGGCGGGTATTTGAAGGAGATGTTGAAGAAGTTCGTGATGTTGTAATGAAATATTCGATGCAAATTGGATACAAATGGAAATAGTTAAGAGTGATCAAAAGAAATATACTGTGGAGTGCTTGTTTAGGAAACATCATAGTTTTCCCTGGAGGTTTCATTCATCTATTTTCCCTAACACTAATAATTCTTTTCAGTGTAAGAAATATAATTCAGAGCATACACGCAGTTTGGCTTGTTCAGATCCTGCAAAGCTTCGAATGAGGAAGTATTTTGTGAAGAATATTTTAATGGATAATCTTAGAGTATCAAACAAGAAGAAGACTGCTGCTGATATCAAAGAGTTGTTTCATATAAAATACGGAGTCGAGCTTACTTACAGTCAAGCATATCATGGTTTAGAATTTTGCAGACAATTTCTTTGGGGTAATGATGTAAAGTCTTATTCAGATTTTAAGTGGTATTCTGAGGCTGTAAGATAGTACGATCCTAGAAGTGTTGTCGATTTTGAGTATGATAAATGTAACGCAACAATTCCAAAGGTTTTTTCTTGCTTTTGATGCTTCTATCAAAGGATTTAATACTTATTGTCGTCCTATGCTAATTGTTGATGCTACTTTTCTCACTGGGAAGTTCAAGGGGGGTCTTATGATTGCTTGCAGTAAAACTGATAACCATGGTATGAATCTTTTCAATGTGAACTTTAGTTTTGTTTGTCAACTTTGAATTGTTGAGATTTTTCTGGTATCAACTTTTGTATGTTGACACCATATTATGAGAACAGTTCTTACTAGTTTCTAGTCTTGATGTCAAATTTTTATTGTTGACACTAGATATTTCTGATGTCAACTATTTATTGTTGATACTGTAGTCTGAAACAACTTCTTCCTGGTTTCTAGTTTTGGTGTCCACTTTTTATTGTTGACACAAGATGTTTGGTGTCAACATTTTACTGTTGATACTATAATCTGAAACAAGTTCTTCCTGGATTATTGTTTTTTGTGTCAAAATTATTTTATTGACTCCATAATTTGTATGCAACATGTTTTTTTCTTTGACTTATCTTTTGTTTTTGGTATTTTCTTTTGTCGTAGAGATCTATCCACTTGCATTTGGAGTTGTTCCTTGTGAAAATGGTGAGAGTTAGCGTTGGTTCTTAAAATTTTTGAAGGGAATTGTCTTTGAAGATTGTGAATTCAACATCATATCAGATCGTGGAACCAATCTTTTGAAGTATGTCCCTGAGATCTTCCCGAAAGCTTCACATTCATACTGTTTTTATCATATGAAAGGTAATCTTCCTATTCCCAAGGGCAAGAGTAGAGAAACTGCAGTCAAGTTATTCCAAAAGTGCTACACTGTAGTAACAAAGGATCAATTTCTTGTTGCCGCGACGAGTTTGAACAATATAAAGTTGACTTCAGTTATTGATTAGATGTCAAAAATTCCATTGAATAACTGGGTTACTCATGCATTTCCAGGACAAAGGTATGGAGAGAATACATAAAATGTAGATAAAAGTTTTAATAGTTGGATTAGACATGATAAACGACTTCAAACACTTGAGTTGGTTGATTCTATTCGTGCTAAGGTAATGTAGAAGGATTATAATAGGAAAATGGAGTCGAGTAAGTGTACTTCAAGGCTTACTCCGCGGATGCAAGCTAGGTTGAATACGAGAGTAAATGACTGCCGTTTATACAAGCTTCATCGATCAAGTGAAAAGTTTTTTGAGATCATTACTCAAACTGGGAAGCATACTGTTGATTTTGAGGCTCAAACATGCAGCTGCTTATGGTGGCAACATATAGTTTCCGTTGCACACACTCGATGAAAGCAATGTTACAGATTGGAGAAAATGAATCATACAAGCACATCATCCTCTTTTATACTACTGAGTACTACAAAAGATTATATTTTCTACCCATCTATCCGATTCCTAATTCTGAAAGGCCAACCAAAGTGTCAGAGACGGGGTATGTGTTACCCTCTAATGGTGGTAGAGGACAAGCTTGTAGACCACATGCAACAAAGTACAGGGGTGCTCGTGAAAAGGTTCGGAAGAAGAGCAAGTGTGGGCAACTAACATTCTACAACCGTCAAACTTGTAGGAGAGATCCCCTGGCTCCTAAAGCACCAACCTTTCGAAAGCGTTCGAGGATTTCTAATTTCCTTAGGAGAATGCTTCTTTGAACTTCATGTTTAATGATATTCAACACTTGAGTTGATTTATGAACTTGTGATGTTACTTTTCTTATGTTTTGACTTGTTATCATTTTTATGATATATACATTTTTCTAAACTTTTTTTTTTCTTTCTGAGTTTGTTATGATTTTTTTTTTATATCTCAGTTCTTGCAGGCTTCAAGTGTATTGGTTCTTAGTTGGTATCAACTTTAGTTGCATACCTCTTTTGTTGACACTGTAATTGGTATTAGCTTTTATTTGTTGACACAATAATCAGGAAACACCATTTTTCTGGATACCAGTTTTGCTGTCAAATTTTGTCTGTTGACACAATAATCTGTAAATAACTTTTTTCTGGATACCAGTTTTGTTGTTAACTTTTGTTTGTTGACATTAGAATTCTGGTGTTAACTTTTATTTGTTGACACAATAATATGTAAACAACATATTGTTGGTGTCAACTTTTTATGGTTCAAGGGTTAATGGGTTCATGGTTCAGGCTTTAGGGGTTTAGGGCTTAAGGTTCAGGTTCAGGGGGTTCAAGGATTCAGGCATTAGGGGTTTAGGGCTTAGAGTTCAAGGGTTTAGGCTTTAGGGGTTAATGGTTCATTGGTTCAGTGTTCAATCCACCGATACGTGAGTCGTGTTCACATATTCATTCAACTAGTTTCATATTCAACACACTAAAACTTTCCCCCTATAATCCATCGATGCGCTTGCATGCTCCTTGTACTACAATAAGATGTTTAGAGTTTAATATGAGGCTCCATGTTTATTGATTCTTTTTTGAACCCAGGTAATTTGGTGTGAAATTCCATTGTTGACCCCATTTCGTTGTATCAACTTTTATTTGTTGACACCAGTTATTGGTATCAACTTTGTTTTAGTGACACAATAATCTGAAAACACCATGTGTTTTTTATGTCAACTTTTGGTTATTGGCACTCAAAAAAACCAAAATTTTGCATGGTTCTATCTGTATTTTCTAAGTGATATACCCTGTAATTTTTAAAGCCTTTCATCCATTAAACAAAGTGTTAATGTTAACAAGTTACAATACTATAGTAATATGTTTTATACATTCATTTAACAAGTAACAATACTACAATAATAAGTTGATACCAATAATATGTTTTAGACATTCATCTAATAAGATATAATCAATAAAACTAGTCAGAATACTATAATAAGATTTTTCTTAAATCCTACATTAAATCTTTAGGGCCATTTGACAGAACTACTAATTTGTAAATTGTTCAAGACCATTAGAAGACAGATATTAGACTATATCTTCCATTAAGCTGTTCACTTGTAATATCTCTTGAAGAGAGAGTCAGTAAGTTGTTGCTGCTGCTTTTGGTCTTCTAGCTTCCATTTACCAACATATGACAAGATTCTCACAACCATCTTAATTCTCTTTATTTGCATCTTCTCAATTATGCCATCTTTATTGTCCATCAATCTTTCAAGCTTCTATACTTCACCAATGTCTTCATAAACAAACATATGTGAAGTGCACAATCTGGATTTTCTCCTTGCTTTGGGAACGGGTAGTTATAGAAATTATGAATTATTTCTTCACTGTTTGCTTGGTTTCTGTGGGACATTGATTTAGTATAACAGTCACTGGTCTGATTATGCTACCATATTGGGTGTTGTACCCTGCATTGTGGAAATTCGAGTTGTAAGCCTGTCATCTTCCTTTTTACAGCTTAAGTACCACCCAATGGTATGGAATACGTCCTCTTGTTAAGAAGATATGTATGATCAGGCATTTGTCTTCATCACCGACTGGATAACATTCTCTTATCCGCTTAAAAGTTTCAGAATTATCAATTCTCACTCTATCTTTTCTTGCTAAATCGATCTTCAACATTGGCTGCATCGTTTTATGATAAGTATTAGTTTAAAGGAATCAAAATTTATTTTTCAGTTTGATTCATTGAAGCATAAGAGTTTTATTTTACTTACAAAATCATTTATCGTCAAAATCAGGTGCTTCTTGTCTGTTTTCATCCGAGCTTTCCATCTTGTTGTTCAGAATGTTGATGTAGTAGTCAACTACACTTTCCTTCACATACTCGTTATTCAACAAATTCTGAATGTGATGTCCAGTGATGTCCATTTGACATTTAACATAGGAGTAGTAAAAACTGAAAGCTGTATCACAACATTTTCAAACAAAATCATAGAGTTAGTGCAGTTTTGGGATCAACTTAAATTTTGTTGGCACCACTTAATTTTATCAACTTTTATTTGTTGACACCAGTATCTGGAAACATATTTTTTTTCTTCTGGATCTCGTGTTTTGGTGTCAACTTTTGATTGTTGACACCAGTTTTTGTGTCAACTTTATTTTGTTGACACCAGTATCTGAAGCCTGTGTTTTTGGATTCTTTTTTTATGGTATCAACTTTGGTTGTTTGATAACAGTTCATACCTGAAATCAATTTTAAATTACCAATATAATTTGATATACTACTTTTCATTTGAAAATTTTTCATTCATTCATGGTATAGAGAAGCAAATATATGAAGGAAATCATTTAATAAATTTTTGAGTTTTTACCTTTCTTTTACATTCTCAAAGAATGGACGGATGATTTCTTGTTCTTGCTTAGTGCATAATTTCTAGAGATGAAGTTTTTCTGGCTCCATAAGCTTTATGGGTTCTGGTGGAGTTTTATCGACACAGTCCTCTACTACTATCGGTTCGTTTGGTTTCTTACCATTCTTTTGTTTCTTTGTAGCTTTACCTTGAGGTGTGTAGTCATCTAAAATTCCCGGCCTCTTTCTGGTCCTTGCTGTATTTTTCACTCCCTTTTCTAAAGAACCCATCGAATGGTCATCTTGCTTCTCCGATTCTTCGGTATCATCCAAAGAAGCTGGTTGTTCTTCAGTATCTTCCTCTTCTGTTGGTCCTTCAATTGAATCATATTGATAAACTTCCTTCAATGCTTCTCTTGTTGCATCTTCTTCTGATTTGTTGGTATGAACATCCACATCGATTTTTGTTGTTGGAGTCATATCTAAATCAACAATTATTAAGTTGAAAGTTGGTGTAGTGCCAGTAGGCTCATATGCATATGTAGTTGGAAGCGTTGGTTTAGTTGGTGGTGTTGCAAGAACAACCTCGTCTGTCACCATATCCCTTACCACCTTTTTATTGTCATCAACATCTTGCACAAGTTTTTATGGGTTGTTGAATTGATTCTGCAATGCTTGTGATGATATTATCTAACTGAGTATCCATTTGTTTCTTATATTCATCTTCTTTGGTTTTAACCTCTTGGACAGCATCATCCATTTCTTTCTTAGCTTCATCTTCTTCTGTTTAATCTCCATCCATTTTTATCTCAGCTTCATCTTCTTCTGTTTCAGCTTCATCTTCTCTGGTTTCACCTCTCTCGCTTCATGGAAGCCCTTCTTCCACTGTTCCAATTTCTTTGCATTTTCTCGTCTGCAACGACAACCTTCCACTTTTAAATCCCTTCTTAAATGTCTTTTCTTGTGTGCCAAATTTGCTTGGACTTTTTTTTGCGTAAATGGATGAGTTCTGAATCTGCTCTCAGTTTCCATTGTCCCCGAATCATCTACTTGAGTGTTCATATCAGTTTCATTCAACTTTGTAGATGACTCTTCCACCGGATTCTTTTCCGACTCATCTACTTGATTCTTCTTTGTTCATTCAACTTGTAATGCTGCACCATTTGTTCCTTTGTAAATGACATGACTTCTTTAAACTTGCTTTCCTTGTCACTCCAATATTTCAGTTGTTTGTTAATCCGAGCAATTTCTTTCAAATCTTCATCTTTGAATTCCAAATTATTTTTTTGCTTTTCAATTTAATTCCTTAAAAACATTGTGTCGTTGACGAACATATTGTTTGTACTTCTTTTCTCATAATGGTACCTCACTTCATGTTTATCACAGTCCAGGTTAACGATCTCTTCTTCCAGGTCGTTGTTCTTCTGCTTCCCTTCTTCCAATTCCTTTTTAACTGCTGCTTGTTCAATTAGAGGCTTTTCAATTTGTGATACTTCATCCACAAATTTTTTATCAAACTGTAAAGAAAAGTAGATGAGATTAGAATGAGAATTTACAAAGTGTTAACTCTGCTAATTTTTGCATAATATGGTGTCAACAAAACAATTTTGACACCGTAATTCCATTTTATGATGTCAACTTTCTTTTGTTGATACCATAATCTGTTCCTGGGTTCCAGTTCTTGTGTCAACATTTCTTTGTTGACAACATAATCTGGACACAACAGTTCTTGTGTTTCAGGTTTGGTGTCAGCTTTCTTTTGTTGACACCATTATATGTACCTGGATTTCAGTTTTTGGTTTCAACTTTGATTTGTTAACACCACAACAAAGGAAAAGAAGTAGAAATACTTACATCACCGTCAAACCACCCCATATGCATCTTGTTCTCCTTCTTATAATTTTTGTTGAAATAGTCTTCATAATTTTGGTGCACAACTCTGCTTGGTTCCACCTCAGGAATCTTGGAGTTGCTTTTTCGAACCCTTTTCTCTTCGGGATGTATTTTTGTGTGTGCTTATAGAACCAGCACTGCAAAACTAGAAAGTAATTGGTTAGTTATCTAAATAATATTTGTTTTCCAATTGTTTAATTCTTAACAATTTAAATTTTTTTATATACCAATAAGAGGGGTGTGAAACCATTTACACTCCCATTTTCTCCTTGTTGGTTTCCAATCTTTTTCAAAAGATACTTAAGAATGTGGTCTGGCCACGACACATAGTCCATTAGGAATATGTGTGGCAACCACTTTTGTGCAAAGTTGGTACCTTCCGAATCTGTGAAAAACAGAACGATGGACAACCACATTGCGAACAATCTGAGGAAGTGCACTGAGTCATTATCATTTGCTGCAACAGTCTTCATTCTTGTTTCTATTTCTTTCTTGGTAATCCTCTTTTTACTGTCAGGCCCGAACTCTGGTCTAACCTTTTCATACAACCACTTCTTATGTTCACTTTTTACTCCTTGTTCTAACTTATTCTTCACATCATCACTATCTAGGACTCTTGGCACTGAAAATATGACAGCGAAATCACTTGCTTTAATTTCACAGAATTTGTTTCTTCCAAAATTAAACATATGCTTATCCTTATTGTATCCACTAAGTATCAACCATATTGCAAATGGTTCTTTAGTGAAGGATTTCAAATCAATCATTTGCTTAGGATTCTGCACTACCACATCTTCTTTGTCATCATCTCCTTTGTCATCATCTTCTTTACCATCATCAGCTTCTTCCCTTAGTCTGTAGAATGGTTTAAACAAGCCATATAATGGACATGCTTTCAGCGCTGCTGAAATGATGCGCTTCTTATCCTCTATTTCAATTATTCGATATAACGTATCTCCCATATCAATCAATGTAAGAAGATCAGCTTTAATTTTAACCTCTTGTACCCTTGATTTACCTGTATACATACACAACCAAATTTTTTTTGTAAGAAACTTAGTTGAACTGTTTTTAATCAATAAGTCATATAGGTTCATCAAGTGTTGTACACAAACAAATCAATCTGTTTTACCTTTTTTAGTTTCTTGCGCTTCCTCCTTGTCAATCGATTTCTCCTTCTTTTTTGCGCTTCTTGTTTTCGCCATTTTTTTGTTTTTTTTTCAATCTGTTACCAAACAAGAAAAAAATAGTTAAAACTATCAATTATAGGTAGTATGTAATTGATTAGTTGATAAGATAATCTATGAAATGACAACAGTTTATTTTTGTATCAACTTTTTTTTGTTGACACCAAAAACTATTTATGACACCAAATTATGGCATCAACTTTATTTTGTTGACACCATAACCTCTGATTGATTCTAGTTTTTTTGTATCATCTTTTTTGTGTTGACTCCAGAATCTATGAATAAACCAGATTCTTTTATCAATTTTGTTTTTTTTGACACCATAAACTATGTTTTTGACACAAGATTATTGCATAAACTTTATTTTCTTGACTCATAACCTCTGAATGACAATATAATCTCATGTATTTGATAACAATTTTTGTAGCATGAGAACATTTATCTATATGCAGAAGTGCAAAAACATATAACATAATAGGTTATCAACATGTTCAAAGGAGAAATCATTGAACATCATCAAATAAAAGAAGCCACAGAAAATAAGTCAACTACATCACATTACCAAACATTATTAACATGTTCACAAATAAATCAGTTGATTTTTGAGATTTTTACCTATGTAAGTTGATTTTTTTCTCCTTTATTGGCACCAACAACACAGATAAAAATTGTTTGGATCACATGCAACAATAAAACATAACAAGATTATTGTGGATTTCATAAAACAAAGTCAGTAAAAGTATCAAAAAGCAAAATCTATTTGAAATCAAACAAAATAGTACTATATCTGATCAAATTAAACCTCCATCTACTTAAATCAGTTCCAGATTTTAACACACATCATCATCATCTCTGTAACAATGGAGAACTTATCATTCTAAATCAAACTCTATCAAATCACATTTCGATGAAATTTAAACAGAATCTAAACAAATGAAACAAAATCCAAACAAAATCAGTTCGACATCTTCAACATGCATCATCATCTCTGTAACGATGAATAACTTCTGATTCTGAATCAAACTCTATTTAAACCTAAATCAAATTTATTTGAAACACAACTATGATTTAAATCTGTCTTTACCTGTTTCAATCTTCAAATTTAAGTTGTTGAAGATGACAGTAATTTGTTGATTTTGAACCCTAATTTGCGTCTGATTTTAATGATTTTTTTTGTTGCTTTTGAACTTCGTAACTGTAAAATGATAGCAGTGATTAGGTTTGATGATTTTGATTCAATTTCTAACGGTTAATTTTCAAGTTTTTTTTGGTTTTCAATTTGTTTTTTGAATCTGTTCGCTGTGTGAGAGAGAAAGAGAGAAGGCATTTTCATAATATGTTATTCTGGGAATTCTAGCTTCTAGAAGATGGAGATATACATATTTTACGTAGGGATATTTATAAAAGGTCTAATTATAGAGATATTTAATTAATGGACCTTAATATCAAACCTCGGATAAATAATATCAAACCTCGGATAAAGGATTTAAATTATTTTACTTTTGTAGAATACTTCCGTCTACCGGTGGTGTATCACTTTGGGCGGGCCCGATATAGACTTTTACCGTCCATTAGACTTTCCTAACAGTATTTGACATGTGAAAGTGAGGAAGGATAGAAGAAGGTTGCTCTGATTGGGCATGAAAAGTCCTTTTGATTAGATAAATACACAAGTAGCTCCAGGTTTAGCATCATTACATCAGGCACGAATTGAATTAGCCAAACTCTCCCTATCAAATGTATACTATTCCCCAGTGGTTTTACCACCAAGTCCCAGTTTTCAATCGTGACGGCAGACAGAACAGAAGATTAATTAGTCATTGACCGAATCTGCTGTTATTTCAGTGGTCATTTGCAGCTATCAATGTACATTACTTGCACTGTTGTACATGACTACATAGTACAACGACATTGATCTGATGTTAGAGAGTTTGACATCCAAGGGAATAACCTTAAAAAAATAAAATCATCTAATTTGGATGAGGACCATTGGATCCTCTATTCGGGAAAAGATTCGGGGAAACTAGCATTTCCCCTATAAAATCGGAAATGCGTGTAGACCCATGGAATTAGAAGATAGAAACGACCTTCTTTTCCTCCAACTATATAAGCCATGCATATCCATCACAGAAACTACACCAACTCTGCAGAGAACATTCATTAGTTCAGTTTCTCATCAAATTCAACTGATGACGACGTCTCTTATACTGTTTAGTAGTAGTAGAATCATCGATAGATCTCTTCGTCTTCCTTTATCTGACCGCTCCTCAATATTCATCACCTTATTACTCCTGTTAGTCTTTCAAAACTGTTATGCGCAGGATAACAGCATCATTACATCAACCCAGTTCATCACTGACTCTCAAACTCTAACTTCTTCTGGCCAATATTTCAAACTAGGTTTCTTCAGCCCAGTTAATTCGACTTCTCGTTACGTCGGAATTTGGTATGGCAGTAATGTAACAGTACAAACAGTTGTATGGGTTGCAAATAGAGATAACCCATTAAACGACACATCTGGAACACTAAGGATTAATGGCACTGGCGGAAACCTTTTAATTCAAAATGGACAAGGGGTCGTTAGATGGACTACAAATGTTTCTGATGCTGCCGCTGTTAATAACTCAATTGCTGAACTAATGGATACGGGGAATCTTGTTTTTCGACTGGCAGATGATAGTAAAAGGATCTTATGGCAGAGTTTTGATCACCCCATGAATACATTTATCCCAGACATGAGGATTAGAGCAAGTAGTAAACCAAACATACTACAGCAGTTTACATCCTGGAAAAGCGAATCAGATCCTTCAATGGGGAGTTTTTCCGTAGGACTTGAGCAATTACAAGATACTCTTCAGATGGTTCTTTGGGGTAAGGGATCAACAGAACGCCTTTGGAGAAGTGGCCCATGGAATAACAGGATCTTTATCGGTAGATCAGACATGGAATCTGTATATAACGATGGATTCTATATAATTAAGGATGACCAAGATGGTAGTTTGTACTTAACTTACAATTACGTTGATAAATCCAGGAAGGAAAGATATGTTTTGGATTACGATGGAGCTATTCTTGGAGAGGTTTGGCGTGAAGAAGCAAAGGTGTGTATCGCTTCTGGTCCACAAAAGCTAATGTATGTGACGCTATCTATGGGATGTGTGGGCCTTTTAGTATCTGTGATCATTTAGATTCACCAGTTTGCAGCTGTTTGTCAGGGTTTATCCCCACGTCAACGAATGAATGGGGTAAGGGAAATTGGTCGAGTGGGTGCGTGAGGAAGACTAATTTGAAGTGCCAAAACAGCTTAACCAATTTTACTAGTGATGATGGCTTCTTCAAGCTGGATTCGCTCTAAGTGCCTGATTTTTCTTACTGGGCAGCTACTTCTAAAGTCGAGGAGTGCATCCAGTGTTTAACAAACTGTTCATGCTTAGCATATTCATATGATAGTGGTATTGGGTGTATTACATGGTTCGGAAGCTTATTTGACATACACAATTTATCTTCAATTGGGGGATCAGATCTTTACATTCGCTTAGCTCGTTCGGATCTTATAGGTAAGTAACACATGATTCTGTGCCAGATACTAATTGTTGCAACTTTTAATTATTTCTGCCGCTGCATACACAATGCAGATCTTGCTCCAAAGAACAATACCGATCATAATCCAGAGAAAAATCCAAATCATGGTGGTCTAGGAAAGAATTTGAAAGTAATTATCATAATTGCTGTCATTGTGGGAGCACTTGCTACTTTAGTATGCGGAAACTTCCGTTTGGAGGTGGATGGCAAAACAGAGAGGTATTATTTAAGAATTACTCCATCTGTTTCTAGAAAAGTGTTACTATCATTTTTTTATTTTAGCCTAAAAATAGGTCAAATTGAAAAAGTGATAGTAACACTTTTCTACAAACGGAGGAAATAATATTTAATACAAGATGAATTTCCAACTCAAAACTATTTGTGACTGTAATTGGTTTTGACACACCAAAAACTATATATCCGCCATTGCTTGCTTACCAACTCCATCAATTTGACACTAGGGAAACAAAAAAAAGACATGGAAAGTTCAAAAGACACACACCATGACATTTCTGGAGAATCTACAGACCAAAGAATCCTTGGAGACAATAATTCAGATCGCTTAAGAGTTTTTAAATTTCAAGAGCTAGCAATTGCCACAAATAATTTCAGTGGGGATAATAAGCTTGGCGAAGGTGGTTTTGGTCCAGTGTACAAGGTGTTACTCATTCTTGCACTAATAACTGGTTTGTAAGTTTGTGTGTATATAACTGAAGTTGGATATAATTGAAATGAAACAACATGTTGTTTTTGCTTTCAGGGAAAGTTATTGGATGGACAAGAAATAGCTGTGAAAAGACTTTCTGAAGGTTCTATACAAGGTTTAGAAGAGTTTAAGAATGAGGTACTAGTGATCTTAAAAGTCTAACATCGGAATCTTGTTAAACTTTTAGGTTGTTGCATCCAAGGAGAAGAGAAGATGTTGATTTACGAATATCTGCCAAATAAAAGCTTGGACGCTTTCCTTATCGGTTTGTTACTTCTACATAAAATTCACTATATCCTCCTACATAATTTCTATGTATTATTTTCCTTAATGCATCCATATGTTACATTGTTCCGTTGGGTTTGTGGATCAGATTCAACCAAGCGACAACTCTTAGATTGGAAAACAAGATTCCAAATTATCGAGGGAATAAGTTGAGGAGTTCTCTTTCTTCACAGAGATTCTAGATTGAAGGTCATTCATAGAGATCTTAAAGTCAGTAACATTCTGCTGGACGAGTTCTTAAATCCAAAAATTTCAGATTTTGGCATGGCAAGAATATTTGGAGGCAATGAACACCATGCGAATACTGCAAGGGTTGTTGGGACACTAAGTAATATACCACCAATTTGGGAAATTCAATAAGCGTAAGTACCCCTTCAATTCTCTTGCATTTAATCTATATATATATGCTTTTACATAATTGAATGCAGCGGATATATGTCCCCTGAGTATCTCTTGAAGGGAGATTTTCAGAAAAATCAGATGTCTTCAGTTTTAGATTTTTACTACTAGAGGTTGTGACTTGTGAGCGGGGAAAAGATCGCTCACTTTCACCATCTTGCGCTATCGTTAAGTCTATTGGGATATGTAAGTAGTGGCTAACTGGCTATTAGTTATATTAATTAGTATTATTTTTATCTTTTTCTCCTTTTTTTTTCTTTTTTTTTGGTCTTGACAAAATTTAATTAATTACAAATAACATATTTTAAAAGGATCGGAATAAGAAATGGAGGACAAGATTGTGAGTTTAACAAATGCCTTAGGTTTAAAATTCGTATTAAATAAATTTCTAAGTAGTATTCACTATTACGTGATTTTCTTGTGACTGTTATAGGCATGGCAAGTATGGAATGAACGTAAGATGGAACTGTTTATGGATCCAATGTTACTGCGTGAATCAGCTTTCAAGCCTGAAATATTGAGGTGCATTCATGTGGGGTTGTTGTGTGTGCAAGAATTGGCAAAGATAGACCAACTATATCCATAGCACTTTCGATGCTAACTAACGAAATTACAACTCTTAGTACTCCAGAGCCACCTGCTTTTAGGGAAAGACGAGTTTCTTCACAATCAGATTCGTCTCCATACGACCAGAAATCATCTTCGGTGAACAATCTAACAATTACAAACATGGAAGGCCGTTAAACTACGTTTGGTGCTTGTGAGTGTTCTTGGATGACAGTTTTTACTTTTGATGCTTCTGAGTTTATTTGGATGGCAGTTTTTCCTGCATGTAACTTTACTTATGGTTTATATGTAAATGGGTTATGTTTGAGAAGGACATTGGCCCAAAACATTATATTCACCCGTTTTAAAAAATAGGCCTGTTTCATGAATAATTTATACATGAAACAAACCTATCTTGGATGAAGTAAATATTATTCGACCTATTTAATTAGTATCTACATGTATATAAAATAGGTTTCATTTTATTTTTGCATTGAAGAATAGGTATCACTGACATTTGACAAGCTTAGATTTTCTTTTTTGAGATTCAAGAAAATATATTGATAATAACTTAAATGTTTACATGAAAAAAATTCTTAGCAACCTCTAACTGAGTATCAGTTGGTAGGTCAGTTGAAAAATCAAAATCTAACTTATTAGTTCTAGTTTTTTTCTGCGATAAAATCCCCTACCTTATTCTTTAGCTTGTTAACATGTTTAAAAGACTAAACGTTACAACTTGCTAAAATAAATTTAATATCTAAAATTACATTCTGGTTCCTCCAATAAACATATTGAGTTTATTCATTGATAGAATTTATTAGAAGCTTACTGTCTAACTCAATGGCTACTCTCTCCAAATTGTTTGTTACAACCCAATTTACTGCATCTAACATGGCTAGGCATTCGAGCTGCTCCACCTCATGATCCTTGATCAATCTTCCATTCAAGTCCCTCCCTGTTGCTCCATGACAGTTACCTGCATAATCTCTAACTATTAGTCCAATACCTCCTTGTAACACTACTTTAGTGAAAGAAGATTCAATATTTATTTTATAACAATTCATGTCAGGATGATCCCATCTGTGTACCTGCAAAGTTATCAAATTTAGAGTTGAGTTGTTATGAGTTCTAGCAACACTATTTTGTCTACTCGGATTTATTATTCTATCAATTGACATAATTCTATTTGGTTTCACATTTTGGAAATGAAAGCACATCTATCTTTCCAAACAGTCCAAATGGTATTCATAAACAAGTGCAAAGTTATTTGGTAACACTACCTAAGTCATTTCTTTGGTTAATACCTGTAGAAAACCAACTAGTAATCCAACTATGAAGATTGATTACGAGTATTCTCAATGGTACTGATGTTCACATTAACACCCACCCAGATAGATCTAGCATAATGACATTTTAGAAATAGATGGTCAGTAGTTTCCATTGGATTATTACAGAATCTACATTTTCCGTCTAATTGAAACAATGCCCTTAAGGCATTTTCAGACAAAAACTTTAATTTTGTGAGGGAATTTTTTCTTCCAGAGGGCCTTCCATACACCTAAAGATATAGTTTGAATTTCCATTGATATTTTTTTTAAAGAACGGGATAGGGTTGTTTTTGATGGATGAATTAATCCATAGTATCAAGTCCATCTACGCCGTGGTGTTCAAATCTGGACGTTTAACACTTTATCCGATAAATCTTTCCGGTTGTAAGTACTTCATTAGACGCAAATTGTTTCTTAATTTATAATATCTTTCAAAGTTTATTTTTTTACATTCCCTTTTGTTGCTTAAAAGAAAAAATTCAACTGGGTTTGACAGTGGTAGAGCGGGAAGTAATTACCTGTTTACGTCCAACAATTCATACCACACCATCAATCTAAGGGACTTACCAGAGCACACGGGTAGTTACTTCCGTCCTTCGGATAGTAATTAATAAATTATTATTTTTTTCAAACTTTACACCAACTTCCTGTGTGCCTATGTGGCAAGTATTTGGGTCTGCCGATGGGAGCAACAAGCAGGAGCACTGCCATCTGGGATGTTGTTGTGGAAAAATTTCAAGAAGCTAGCTCGATGGAAGAGAAGATTGTTTGCCAAAGCATGAAGATCTACACTCATCAAAACTTCTCTTAGCAGCTTAGCTATCTATTTTCTTTTAATTTTTCTTATGCTTGTGAGAGTAGAAAAGAAGTTAAACAAGATCATGAGTTTTTTATGGGAGCTACAACAAAACAAAGAAAATTTATTGGGTAGGTTGGGAGAAGATTTGTATACCAAAGAAACTATGGGGTCTTTTAAGGATAATATTCCTACATTGCTAATATCCCCATAATAAACTTAAAATATAATATGGAAGGGACACTCCACTCATTACCAATTGGTTTTGAGTTGGATGCCCGCAGACTTTAACATGGTATCAGAGCCAGACCCGTACGAGAGTAAGCCCCACGGCTGCCCGTACATATAATGGTCCACGTGTTAGAGGCCCGCAGAGAGTGCCTTACACGTGAGGGGGCGTGTGAAGGATAATAGTCTCACATTGCTAATATCCCCATAATAAACTTAAAACATAATATGGAAGGGCCACTCCACTCATTGCCAATTGGTTTTGAGTTGGATGCCCACAGACTTTAACAGGGTCTAGGTATTAGAAATTTAAAGATTGTCAACAAGGCCTTGTTGGCTAAGTGGACATGGAGGTACTTAAAAGAAAAAAAATAGTTGAGGAGAAAAGTAATACAAAACAAGATGAAAGGAAATGAACAACATTTATGGATAAATGACTCAAACACAATTCAGGGAAGAAGTATTTGGAAGGGAGTGCAAAAAATGAAGGATATAGTTGACGATACGACAAATGTTGAGATTGGAAATGGAAATTCAGTCAAATTTTGGTGGGATAAATGGAAAGAATGTGCTTATTATAGAAAGATTTCCAAATCTCTTCAAATTTTCATCACAGAAGAATATTGCTCAAGTCACTGACGCAACTGAGAATGGAGTCTGAAACATTCATCTGAGAAGAAATCTCTTACCAGCAGAGATAACTTAAGTAGAACTTCTTCAACTTTTTGGGTAGTCCACCAACTCTTAACAATGAGGAAGATCAACTGGTGTGCACTGATCCAATTAGTTTTTACATTAAGTCTTGTTACGGAAGGCTCATCGCACAATAACCAAGCTTATTTTCCGAGGTACCTTTCAACTGCATTTGAATTCAGTTTGTACCTCTAAAAGTACAACTATTTGTGTGGCAGGTCACACTAAATGCCATCCCTACAACTGACAATTTGATTAGAAGAGGTTGCACTATTACAAACTCTCTTTACTCTTTGTATGATACTCTGCAGGAAAATATGGATCATTTCTTCTTACATTGCACCTATGTACAAGCTCTTTGGATCTATTTTATAGGAGTAATCAATTCCAGGTAGGTTCAAAATGGAACAATGAGTGGGAAGTTGCAAGCATGGAAGTATAGAAGGGGATGAAATAGAGGGCGAGAAATATGGCCTCTTGTAACTTACATAATTTGTTGGAATATATGGGGTAAAAAATAGCGAATAATTATGGCAAAAAAACTTCCAGACAATGTGAATTTTCTTAGTAATGAAGTTAAAGCTACAATCTTTATTTGGGGTTCAATAGGGAAATGGTTTAGAACAACAACATTTAGAAATCTGATAACTCATTGGGAGGTAATCATCGACTATAATTAATGTTCAAGATTGTATCTTAGGGTTGCTCTTTTGAGGAATTGCAAATATTTTTTTTCTTTAATAATATTTCAACCTTTTTCCTCTGAAAAAAAAGTACTTTGAAATATTCGGGACAAACCATAAGCATTTTTTTGAAGGGGAATTTATGTAATAAATCCTAAGATAAATTTAGAGCGTTTATTTACCACCATGATAAGTTCATAATTTACATATTTTAAGTATCATTTCCTTATACTTATTTGCTAGATTTTTTGTGAATTACTGTGTGTTATTATTACTTTTGTAGTTTATGTGTTTTATTAGGTTACATCTCTGAAAGAAGTGAAATTGACCTCTACAAGGAAGAATTGCTAAAGACCCAGTGTATCTCGTTCAAATCCAGGATTTCTACCCTTCATCATGTAGATAATTGAAAGACGAATCCAACGCAAAAAGAATGAGGTCATTCCGAGTTCGTATGAAGAAATTATGAGCAAAACCGTGAAACCAACTTGGATTTGGTATCTGTTGGGCCTTATTGGGCCTGCGCGGGAAGAGAAATAAGGAAGCGTTCTGGGCTCGCCTTTGACGTGAAAATTAGGGTTTTTGTTGGTTTTTGAGGAGGTTAAGTCTCCTAATTGGATAAGGAATCAAAAGGAAGTGGAAAAGTTTAATGAGATTAGGTTTCCTGGTTGGATAAGGATCATGAAGAGGTTACCAAAGCCTATATAAAGGGGAGCCTAGATATAATTTTCAAGACAACTTCTCACAGATAAAATATTTTCTTAATCAATTTTAGTGGCTTTTAAGAAAGCTATGTTCAGATAAACCCCACCACTGGGACAATGGAGGAAGCCATATTTCATTCATGAATGTAACTATTTTTAATTCTTAATGACTTTTACATTGATTTTTAATTGATTTATGATTTTTCTTAATTAGTTGTAATTTTGTTTGATGGTGTATGATGGGACTTAAGAGCTTTTGATGCGCCATGCTTGTGATTTATAGTTAATGTTTTAGAAATCTACTTTTTGCAAAGAAACATAGTCAATAAAAGAGCTATAATTGTTAAAGAATCATTGTAGAAATCATTCATAAGTGATTTTGGTGGAATCCTGAGTTCCAGTTCTTCCCAATATTATTAAAATCTTTTACTTATTTTCTAGTTTAAATCAAAACTAGGTCTAAAACGAATCTTCACAAGTCTTAGCGAACGAACTATTTTTACCACTTTTCTAAAACGATCACACCGCCACTTCATCCAAATCCCATCCCTTGCAGTACAAGTTAAACTAGTAGAATATAAGCAAATAACATAATACACTAACATTTAGTGAGATTGTCATGTAAAAAGAATTTTTTGTTAAGAAAATAGTTTGTAAATTAGTTTTCTTTTGAGGATGAATGCTAAAATGTCAAGATAACTAGTATAATCTAAGTTGTGATAAGTGCTTAATTCACATGTTTCTAGTGTCAAATACATATTTGTTTTAGCTATAATTCTTGCATATTACTTGTTATTACTCTTGTTTTCTATCTTATATGTTATATTAGGTAAATCATCCAAAGAGGAGCTACAAATTGCTAAAATGAGCAAGGAAGTTGAGTTCTACAATTGAAGGAGGATCCAAAACCTAATTCTACTCATTCAAATCCAGGAGTTCTTAATACCATCTTGAAGAAAATGAGAATACAAAGTGAACGCAAAAATAGTGAGGTCATTCCGAGTTCGGACGAAGAAGTTATGGACAAAATATCTGAAGCAAGATAAAGGGGTCTACAACGCAACAGTCGGCACGGTAACGAACTATGGCGACTATAACACTTTTATGGACAGAAAACTTGTATTTTTAATCCCTAACGTCGGCACGATTCATTGAGAATCGACCATGCCGACTGTATCAAGTTTTGGCACAAAGAGTTTGAGCTATTTTGGTCCTAAAGTCGGCATGGTTCATGGGAATCGACCATGCCGACTGTGGCCAACCTATGGGGTTCATTTTGACGTGTTTTTAACTTTTAAATCAAGTTAAATTAGTTCCAATAGGATTCTAAACCCTATAAGGAGAGGATACTTGAGGGAAAAACATTGAAGGATATAAAAGAAGACATTTACGGCTAAAACAAGACATCTTTAAATAATCTCTACACAATCTCTACCTCTAATATCACACATTCTATATCTTAAACCTAGGCTTTACCCCTTCAGGGGGAAACCGTTCTTCTTTGCATCATGAGTAGCTAATCCTTTTATTGATAGAGATAAATTCAATGTTTTAATCATAAAGCTTTATTAGTAATACAAATTTATTCATAGTTTTAATCATTATTGTTTGTTTTCACTACATCTAGGGTTTATGATTCGTTTCTAGATTGTTCAAGTGTACAATTGGATTAATCTCGTGATCATCCTAATGCTAATAGAGATTTGAGCGATTAGTAATTGTCGACCACCTCCTACACAAGTAAAAAACATAAGATCTTACAGAGAAATCGTGTGTGAAGACAACATCAGTAAATGAACCGAGTGTACTGAATTGAACTATTGGCATCAACCTAAATTCACAAACCTTAAAGCATTCAATTGAGTTACATCTTGTAAGCGAACCTCAAAGTGGCTTAGTTGGATAGAATACGGTGACTAAATGTACCTGTTCTCCGGTGATATAAGGAGTTTTGGGGATAGCTAAGCGTACCTGTTATTCTACAGTTGGTGATGAATGATTCAAACGAAAGATAAATAAGTATACTAGTCGAGTTAACGTTTGGTAACGAAAACCAACTCCCTAATCATTCTTTTTTTCTTATAATTTTATTTTTTCTTATTTTTAGTTAATTAATTTGCAAACCCCCATTTTCAGTATTTATTCTAGTTCTGCTAATAAAAATAACATCTCAATTACACAACTCTCTGTTGGAACGATCCTTACTACCGCTATATTACTAGTTAATTAGTGGGAAATATATTGATTAATTTGGTGCACTTACGACACACATCATCTTGTCATCAAATCCTATTTATGTTTGTAATCTGTGTTTACCTGGGACTAAATCCTGGAATGTGATATTAACTATGAACACTTTTAATGCTGGATCTGCTACCAAAATTCTGGCAATGCAAATACCTAAAATTGGTGTTGACTCTCTCATTTGGAAAAATGCTTATACTGTTATGAGTAATACACCTAGTTATTTTGCATGTAATCATTAACCATTTTTGCTTGTGAGATCTCTATATAAGGTGTTTAATATGCACTTTGGAACTATAAGATCAAGTCTATTGGAGACTTGCAAATCTGCCAATTTGCTATGCCATGTGGATAGGAAAATCGATTTTACAGGAGTGGGTTAGTATATCGTCTTAGATTGAACCGATCGTCCCAACCAGATTCGACAACGGCTACATTAGAATTCCACCCAACGACTATATTTTCTTTTGCCTATATAAATCTCCTTCCATTCACCAATTTCAAATGCACTCAACTTCTATTAATTCTATATTTTCACAAAATAAATCTTCCAATTTCTTCAACATATTACTTGTTTTCTGTTGTTTCATTCATTATCTGTATCCTAATTTGGAGAATGAAGAAACCCACATGTTATCGGAAAAATGGATGCATATTCAGACGATGAGAGAAGGATGACCAACACTATGATACAACTATACACATGGAAAATATCGCGAGCTCCAGAATTAAGAGACGATTGAGAAGAAGATATACGTGGAGATATCGAGATGAAGAACATCAACAAATGATGCATGATTATTTTATTAATAGAAGCATGGAAATGCTCTAGCTCAAATTTCACCGTCAACGACAATAATAACATATGGTATTTTCTGGCGAATGTAGTTTATCCACATTGGTCAACTTTAATTCAAGCTTACGCTCAGATACCCAAAGCCAAGGACCAACGTGCTAGATAACATTTTAACAGGAAACAAATAACGTGTATGAAGGATGTCAAACGAGCATTTGGAATTTTAAAGAGGAAGTTTCGTATGATTTATGGACCATATCGTTCGTTTAAATCAATAGAAATAAATGGGATTATGTTCACCTGCATCATTTTGCATAATATAGTAATCGAGGAGTCCCGACAGGATCCTAAAATTGTACAAGGTATCCAAATAAATATTTGAGGAAAGAAGTTCAACCCATCACGGTGTGCCCGCAAGAGAGTATAGAATAGTAGAACAGAGAATTCAAAACAAATATGTACATTTAAGTCTAAGGGAGGATCTCACTCCACACTTGTAGGCTGATTTTGGAAGAAAAAACCCCAACGAGATTTATTTTCCTTTTTTTTTTTGAACTTTCAAGTTATTTCAATTATTTTATTTATTTTAATTATTAATTAATTGAAAATAACATATTTTAAAAAGGATCAGAATAAGAAATGGAGGACAAGATGGTGAGTTTAACAAATGCCTTAGGTTTAAAATTCGTATTAAATAAATTTCTAAGTAGTATTCACTATTACGTGATTTTCTTGTGACTGTTATAGGCATGGTGATAGACACATTTTAGTGTCTAATTTGCACCTTAATTTCTAGTGAG
>JAJJMC010007665.1:1838223-1857772 GCA_023531435.1 Papaver californicum
AAGTTCGAGAATCGAACCTCTTTTTACCACTATATAAAATCACATCACATGGCAAGTATGGAATGAACGTAAGATGGAACTGTTTATAGATCCAATGTTACTGCGTGAATCAGCTTTCAAGCCTGAAATATTGAGGTGCATTCATGTGGGGTTGCTGTGTGTGCAAGAATTGGCAAAAGATAGACCAACCATGTCCATAGCACTTTCGATGCTAATTAACGAAATTACAACTCTTAGTACTCCAGAGCCATCTGCTTTTAGGGAAAGACGAGTTTCTTCACAATCAGATTCGTCTCCATACGACCAGAAATCAGCTTCGGGCGAACAATCTAACAATTACAAACATGGAAGGCCGTTAAACTACGTTTGGTGCTTGTGAGTGTTCTTGGATGACAGTTTTTACTTTTGATGCTTGCGAGTTTATTTGGATGGCAATTTTTCATGCATGTAACTTTGCTTATGGTTTGTATGTAAATGGGTTATGTTTGAGAAGGACATTGGCCCAAAACATTATATTCACCCGTTTTAAAAAATAGGCCTGTTTCATGAATAATTTATGAAACAAACCTATCTTGGATGAAGTAAATATTATTCGACCTATTTAATTAGTATCTACATGTATATAAAATAGGTTTCATTTTATTTTTGTATTGAAGAATAGGTGTCACTGACATTTGACAAGCTTAGATTTTCTTTTTTGAGATTCAAGAAAATATATTGATAATAACTTAAATGTTTACATGAAGAAAAATTCTTAGCAACCTCTAATTGAGTATCAATTGGTAGTTCAGTTGAAAAATCAAAATCTAGCTTATTAGTTCTAGTTTTTTCTGCGATAAAATTGACTACATTATTCTTTAGCTTGTTAACATGTTTAAAAGATCAAAAATTACAACTTGCTGAAATAAATTTAATATCTAAAATTACATTCTGGTTCCTCCAATAAACATATTGAGTTTGTTCATTGATAGAATTTATTAGAAGCTTACTGTCTGACTCAACGGTTACTCTCTCCATATTGTTTGTTACAACCCAATTTACTGCATCTAACATGGCTAGGCATTCGAGCTGCTCCACCTCATGATCCTTGATCAATCCTCCATTAAAGTCCCTCCCTGTTGCTCCATTACAGTTACCTGCATAATCTCTAACTATTAGTCCAATACCTCCTTGTAACACTACTTTAGTGAAAGAAGAATCAATATTTATTTTATAACAATTCATGTCAGGATGATCCCATCTGTGTACCTGCAAAGTTATCAAATTTAGAGTTGAGTTGTTATGAGTTCTAGCAACACTAGATTGACTACTTGGATTTATTATTCTATAAATTGACATAATTCTATTTGGTTTCACATTTTGGAAAATGAGAGCACATCCATCTTTCCAAACAGTCCAAATGGTATTCATAAACAAGTGCAAAGTTATTTGGTAAGACTACCTGAGTCATTTCTTTGGTTAATACCTGTAGAAAAACAACTAGTAATCCAACTATGAAGATTGATTACGAGTAATCTCAATGGTACTGATGTTCATATTAACACCCACCCAGACATATATAGCATAATGACATTTTAGAAATAGATGATCAATAGTTTCCATTGGATTATTACAGAAACTATATTTTCCGTCTAATTGAAACAATGCCCTTAAGGCATTTTCAGACAAAAACTTTAATTTTGTGAGGGAATTTTTTCTTCCAGAGTGCCTTCCATACACCTAAAGATATAGTTTGAATTCCACTGATTTTTTTTAAAGAACGGAATAGGGTTGCTTTTGATGGATGAATTAATCCATAGTATCAAGTCCATCTACGTCGTGGTGTTCAAATCTGGATGTTAACACTTTATCCGATAAATCTTTCCGGTTGTAAGTACTTCATTAGGCACAAATTGTTTCTTAATTTATAATATCTTTCAAAGTTTATTTTTTTACATTCCCTTTCGTTCCTTAAAAGAAAAAATTTAACTGGGTTTGACAGTGGTAAAGCGGGAAGTTATTACATGTTTACGTCCAACAATTCATACCACACCATCAATCTAAGGGACTTATCAGAGCACACAGGTAGTTACTTCCGTCCTTCGGATAGTAATTAATAAAAGTTGTTTTTTTCAAACTTTACACCAACTTCCCGTCCTTCGATAATTATTATTGACTTTCCACTAGACAAGAATAGGGGATAAGTATAGGGTGCCAAACGCCTTATATGTGATGTCGAACACTGAGAATGATTCATTTTGTAGACTTTTGAAGGAAATTAAGGTTCCGGACGGGTATGCATCAAACATTTCTCGTTGTGTGAACCTTAAAGAGCGGAGGCTTATAGGTCTCAAAAGTCACGATTGCCATGTTAAATCAAACTCGTGCATTCGATTTATTTATCAACCTTGGAATTACAAAAAATTTAAAAATATTTAGGGTTCCGATGGAGATTCTAACTTAGGGTAAGTGGTCATTAAGGATATTATGACGAGCATCGTTAGGTTTAGGGTTCCGGTGAATATTTCGACTTAGACGAAGAGGTCATTTATGATAATATGACGAACATCCGTAGGTTTGGAGTTCCTATGAAGATTCCAACTTAGTGGAAAAGGTCATTAATAAGAATATGACAAGAAGTGGTGTCTTTGGAGTTCCGATGAAGATTGTGACTTATTCTAAAGAAATACCTTATAATTAGACTACTTAATTGATAAAATTAGTGAATGGGGTATGATTATATTCTTTATTGTTTATAAATTGGGTATAAATGGTAATAGTATGCTCAATTTGATGAAATTGTCAAAATTAATCAAAATTGATCAAAAATTGATTTTTTGAATTGATCTGATTTGTTAAAATTAGATAAAATTGATGAATTTTTACATAAATTATGTATTGGAAATTGTTGAATTATAGCTTTAAATGATCAAAAACGATGGAATTTTGTCAAATTGGAAAAAAATTTGAAAACCAAATCGTTACTGACATTTTACGGTTAAATCATCACATAGAAGTCATTAAAGGTCGGCCAATTAATATAACAGTGTTTTATTACAATTTTATTTGTGTAAGATTAAAGATCTGTGGGTTTCCACTTACTGATCCTATCTTTCACGGAATCGATCCACTTTGGCTGTACAAGAATATGTGGAGCTCAGCATGTCTGGAAGCATGGGATAAGTTAACTAAATGGGTATGAATTTGAATTTGATTACGAATGCCGAGAGTCCATTTACCTCACCAAATTTTACTCTACAGTATCTGATAAATTTTTCTCACAAGGCATAATATCTAATAAATTGATTTGATCGATCTTACTCAAATTATATCAATTTACATCAATTTCACTCGATTCATTAAGTTTTATTCAGTCTCAATCAAACTCATTCATTTTTTCATCGATCTCACTCGAATATACTTATTTTTCATCGATCTAACTCATATTCACTTAATATTCTTCGATCTAACTTGAGTTCACTCAATATTCATCGGTTTCACTCGACCTCAGTCAAAGTCATTTTTTTTCATCGATCTCACTAGTTAATTTTCGATCTATTTTGAATTCAATAAATTTTATTCCATCTCACTAGAATTCACTCATTGTTTCATCAATCTCACTTGAGTTTACTCAATTTTCATCCATCTCACTAAAATTCACTCAATTTTTTATCGAACTCACTTGAATACACTCAATTTTGATCGATCTTACTCAAATTATATCAATTTTCATCAATTTCACTCGATATCACTCGGATTTCATCGGTTTTTTCCAGTTATCCTTATTTTAACCGAATGTCTATTGATTTTAGTCAATTTCACCCATTATCTATCATTGTGCATTTACAATCCTTGTGCAATTGCAACACGAAGAGGCCATGGAAGAAATGTGGCACTTAGCAAAATTTAGATCACTAGAAGAAATGGTAAAGCTTCACTTAATTTCGTTTGTTATCTGTCAATCTTATAATCCAATATTGGTCAGCCTCACTCAATTTCTCTCGTATTTCATCGGTTTCTCTAGTTATCTATCATTTTAACAGAATGTCCATTTCCGCTGCTCGGATTGAATCAATCTCTCCTCATACGTCGGTCTACGTCATAAGTCCTGAGGCAAACCTTGAAATAACTATTCTACCTTTTGCCCATTTTCTGGTAAAATAATTGTTTCCCCCTAGTCTGAAAGTTGATGAAAATAACTATTCTGCCATTGATGTGTAAAATGACCATTTTATTCCTAGTCCAAAAATTTTAATCGAACGAATATAAATAATCTGTATGATGTTTATTCGACCAATAGGAATTCCGATCTTTAATCGAACAGATATAAATGCAAACATAAAAAATCATACTGATTACCATTCTTATACAAAATTAAAAGAGGTAAAATTACAATCTCTATGAGCGGGAATGTTGGCACGAAAAACATCTTAGGGAGAATGAATTGGCGGGAATGTTGGCGTTTTTTTTTTGTGAGTGAAAAATTCATGTTCGGTAAATCTCTAAAATTAAAATGCAGAAACTCTCACCTGCTATCTCGCTTTTCACAACTTCTATCTCACTCGAGTTAACCTGATATCATTATAATCGAAGTAAATTTGGGAGAAAACGACCTAAAGAGCAACATAGGGTTAATAATGGTGTTGTGTGAGACTCTCTCCCATTCCAAAGACAAAGCTTCAGGCAAAATTAATTCTAGGTCATCAATACCCATCATTATAAACATAATCATCGAAGGGGGTCGAAAATAGAAATCCAGCCTGCAATAGAATTCTTCATGATATTTGATCCAGCCTCTTTCTCTTTCTTTCTCAGTTTCAATTCTTCTAAAAAACTCTGATCCCTCACCTATCTCTCACAAACTAAAACAAAAAGAAAAACTTGTTTACGGAATTCCAGAAACTCTCCCTCTTTTACTTATGATTTATTTGTGAAAAGGCTTTCATCTTCGATTTCTTTCTTTTTGAAATCTAAGATCCAAAAGAAAAAAATTAGGGATTTTTAATTTCTCTCTGCTTTGTAAAGTGGGTTTCCAGTATGTTTCAATTAGGGCTTTTTTGATTTCGATGTGGATTTTGATTTAACAGGAAAAATTTAAGTTTTCGGAAATTCGAAATTAGGGAAGTCTCGGGATTTTATTGTAATGGGTTCTCTTTCATTTGGTAGTTAACTTTTGGGTGTTTTTTTATTTATTTTTTTATTTTGAAAATCAATGTTATGGTTGCGGTAGTTTGGATTTGGTGGTTTTCTTTGTGAATTTCTGTTTTTCTTTTGAAAACCAATGTTATGGTTCTGGTACTGGAAAGGTAATTTAGAGTCTATGTCTTTCTTGATTATTAGTGTTTTTCTTGTTTGTTCACTGCCAGGTTTTGAGTAGAGCTGGAGATGGCTTTGATGATACAAATTTCTGGTTGCTTCATTAGGATTTAATCAAACGTTCACAAGCCGCTGTACTGGTGCTGCATTTTATGGAGTAAATATTCTCACTGGAAGTTACAGTTGAAAATCAATTTTTGTCGAAGTTGTGCATTTGTATGATGAGTTGATGTTTTGGGATTTGTGACCCCACATGTTTAGCATGGATCATAGTTTGATCTGATGTTATGTCAAATGTGGCACTCAATGGTTTTGGAGTTTGTTTAGGATTAATAAGCAAGTTGTTAGTCATTGTAGTTGCGGGGTGTACCTAAGTTGTTTGTTATCATGAATGCATCCCTTTTTATATCTTTGGTTTTTGGTTCTAAATTGGACTTGTCTTATACTTAGAGAGCTAATAGCTTTTGAATTTTTAGGCAACTGATGATATCATGGCTATAGGCAGTCCATATATATTTGGTCTGATACAAGGATTTGTTGCACTACTGCTTCGCAGTTGTAATGTTTCTCTATTGTTAATAACATGTCATTCTTTTACTGGATTCTTTTTTTTTTGTCATGTATAAGATCATTGTTTGATTGAGTACTCAAAATTGTTATACCTTTGAGTGCTTTGTATCCTGTGGTTACAATTGGGTTGGGAAGAGTTGGCGGGATTTCTAATGCCGGTAGATTCAGCGAAGATGAGGTAAGAACTCTGCATATTCAATCTCAATACATAGATTACACCTGACATGTTTTCTCTTTCTTCTGTGATATCTTACCACCTTAACTTCCTTACCACCTGCAGAGAATCCTTAGTGTTCACCACTCGATTCCTGATTACGTTCGAGTATCCATGGACTGTAAGCATCTTTTTCCCGGATATTCGTAGCTAACCCTGAGAAGGTAATTGGGGTTTCATCTCTAGCAATTTTAGTTAACAAGTAGTAAACTGTTTAACTCATTTTGGTTGAGTTTTTTAGTTGTAATATTATTAGGATTTACTGTTCCAGGCTATGGAGCAGTACTAAGTGAAAAGTTACCATCAAAACAAACACATTTTAAGGTTAACGAAAAGTTAAAACTTCTCAATAAGCCTCACTTAAAACCATCCAGTCTATAAACAACCTATTTTTGACCATCCTTCTTTGAAGAATCACACCCTTCAGATGAAAAACACACATTTTTCTTTTATTGTGCAGTGAAGATTTTGTTTCGAATTAAGGTCGTTGGTAACTACGAAGGCATTTGCTACACATTTTAATTGTCTTCTTTTGCTGCAGATGAAACCAAGCTTTTACCCTATAACTAAGAGCAAGAATAGAACATTGACGTGATCCATGTCTCAAAGTTGGTGGAAAAGTGGAAGTTGTCCGATGGGTACAATACTTATTCGCAGAATCCAAAAACAAGAACT
The DNA here is from genome assembly GCA_023531435.1 of Papaver californicum. Taxonomy (NCBI): domain Eukaryota; kingdom Viridiplantae; phylum Streptophyta; class Magnoliopsida; order Ranunculales; family Papaveraceae; genus Papaver; species Papaver californicum. The sequence continues at coordinate 1,844,978 of JAJJMC010007665.1, forward strand.
ACTCAATGCTACCTCTCCTGAGAATTATGGAAGAAAAAAATCCATACATTGTTCATTCAAATAGGAGTACAATAAGCCAAGAAACTAATAAGACACATACATTTATCTTTCTCGACAACAATGGAACTTCAAATTTTCTTAATGGAACATCGAATAACCTTTACGTTAATCGCTCGGTAAGTTCCCTTCTGTTATATAAGACTTGAATTGCTCTTTACAACTTTTTTATTATTATGCATAGGCTAAGAGCTATGGCAAATTCTAATGACCTTACCGTAACTTTTCATATCTGTTTGCAGACTGCAATGCTAATAACTGAAGGATACAGTTATATAGGAGCTAAAGGAGAGATCAATATTTGGAATCCATATATTGAAAAGCCAAATGAGTATTCTACAGCTCAAATATGGCTTGTTTCTGGTTCTGGCGAAGAAATGGAGAGTGTCGAAGTTGGATGGACGGTAAGCACACATATGCATATGACCAACTAAACTTGTATTTTTCGTGACAGTTGTTTGGGAAACAATGTATAATTATAAGTTTTATACTCACTACTACTTGCACTATACTGTAAACCCACAGAGAATATTTTCCAATTAACCTGAAATCTAGATTTCGTGAAACATTTCAGGTAAATCCCACTCTGTACGGCGACACAAAAACACGATTCTTCGTATATTAGACCGTAAGCATCTATTCCACAAAAAAAACACCTTAATATTCAGCGTCTTTTCATTATATAAGTTATGCACCCAACAAAATCTTTTCTGAAAGCATGCTGATTTCCTACGTATTATGTCATAACAGGTTGATGGATCACATAAAACAGGCTGCTTTGATCTCATCTGTACATGATTGTTCAAACAAACCATGAAGTTGCTCTTGGTTCTCCAATTGAGCCAGTTTCTAGTGAATTTGGCCCTCAATACGAAATATCAATTTTTATCTTTCTGGTAAGACTGCATTAGTACATTTTTCGCATCTGACAAAATTCCGGATGAAATTTTTTATTTTCTTCAGTTCTAGATCAATTTCGAATGTAATGGATTATTATTTTGGCCACTTCGCGGATAATTTCAGGATGAAAACACAAGCAATTGGTGGTTATTGTTAAACCATAAAGAAGTAGGATATTGGCCAGGTGAATTATTCGTACTGCTAAAAGGAAGTGCGAAAGTGGTTCAATTTGGCGGCGAAGTCTATTCGAAACCATTGGTAAGAAAGAGCGCGGCACACATCAACAACAATGGGGAGTGGAGGTGATCCAAGGAACATGTATACTGGTGCAACTTACATCATGTCAGAATCATCGATTACTCTTTAACGGAAAAATACCCCGAATGGGTTATGGAGTATATGGATGAACCGTATTGTTACAGTGCTTATAACTATGTTCAGTACATTAAATAACCTGAATTTTATTTTGGAGGTCATGGTCGTCAATGGAACCCTTATTGTCGATGAGAAAGAAAGATTAGCTAGTTATTCGACTATTGTTCGACTATTCTTTTGTTCTCTGGGCCTCGATTCAATACTATTAACACGTGCTCAATCAATTTTATTTCCGATTCACCTTCAGGTTGCTTGTTTGGTTTTACTTGGTACGATAACTGAGATAAGTCGGACTGAGTACAGAAGATAGGATCAAAACTTTGTATTTTTTGACAACGAATTTCTACTTGTTAAGGCAAATTTATAGATAAATTGCTATTAAAAGATAAAATAGAACTGATAAACATACTGAAACAAAAAAAAGTTATAACCAAATTATAGTCAATTTAGTCGACTCATGTTAATTTTTTTTTTCAATTTGTGCATCCAAACATTTGCTCATAGTGAATCAAAATAATGATTTGAACGAGTTTTCATGTTTCCATTAAACAAATCCTAATAAGATTGTTGGATTAATACTAAGATCTCAAATGTCTACTTCAAAAAATGACTTCTCTTTTGAAATGGTGGTGGCGGCTTAAACTTAGTTGTTGGGAGAGGTTTTACCAAGTAATTCATTTTTTGGTTGCCACGAGTATGTGCCTCAAAGTAAAGAGCTACACGAGCACTTTTCTAGATGATATATAGATTACTTGAAAAAGGGACCCAACGATCAAACACATCTGGCCATGGCTAAAAATTAGTTGACATAACTTTAAAGCATCCCAACTATTTGGAAGTTGTAAGTTTTGTAGCTTAAACCCTTAAAGCGACTAAAATATTGGGCTCTTGCTAACATTTAGAGGAACCAATTTATTTTCTGTTGCTACGAGTATGTGCCTCAAAGTAAAGAGCTACACGAGCACTTTTCTAGATGCTATATAGATTACTTGAAAAAATGATCTAGCGATCAAACACATCTGGCCATGGCTAAAAGTTAGTTGACACAGCTTTAAAGCAGCCCAACTATTTGGCAGTTGCAAGTTTTGTAGCTTCAACTCTTAAAGCGACTAAAATATTGGGCTCTTGCTAACATTTAAAGCAACCAATTTATTTTGCTGTTGCTACGAGTCTGTGCCTCAAAGTAAATAGCTACATGATCATTTTTTTAGCTGCTATAAATTACTTGAACAAAGGATCTAGCGATTAAAGACATTTTTTCGTGGCTAAATAAAAGTGGACACGAGTTTATAGCCGCCAAAATTTCTGGCAGTTAAAATTTTGGATGCTTGAACTCTTAAAGAGACTTAAATTCTGAGCTTTTGCTAAGATTTCGGTCGCTTAAACCCGTTTTTCTTATAGTGAGCTTGCTCCTCTACCACCTCTTGAAACTCTACCACTTTCAGTATAACTTGATGTTGTAGCTTGTGAAGATGATGCTAAGAACGTATGTGCATACGTTTGAGCCAAAGACAACCTTCGTATTTATCAATGGCTGATGAGAACATATATGCATATGCTTGAGCCGGCTACTGAGAACGTATATGCTTATGTTCAATCCAAAAACAACCTTCGTCTTCGTCCATGGATGTTGAAAACGTGTATGCATATGTTCGAACTAAAAACAACCTTCGTCTTTGTCCATGGCTATTGGGAACGTATATGCATACGCTTGAGCCAAAGACAACCTTCATCTTTGTCCAAGGCTGCTGAGAACGTATATACATATGTTCAAGCCAAAAACAACCTTCGTCTTCTTCCATGGATTCTGAGAACATAAATGCATATGCTCGAGCCAAAAACAACCTTCGTCTTATTCCATGGATATTGGGAACGTATATGCATATGTTCAACCTTCGTCTTCGTCCATGGATGTTGAGAACGTACATGCATATGTTCGAGCCAAAATAGCTGCTGAGAACGTATATGCATATGCTTGATCCAAAGACAACCTTCTTCTTCTTTGATGGTTGCTGAGAACGTATATGCATACACTTGAGACAAAGACAACCTCCGTCAAAGAGGAGCATATTTATCATTCATCAAGGGTTTTGACTTCGTCACATATCGTCGCCCCCAGTCCACCCAGAATTCTTTCAAGGAGGGTCATGTTTATCATTCATCAAATCTCGAAAATAACGATCAGCCAATAATCCTTTAAGTAATAATCAAAGATGATTGAATATATAAATATGTAAAGCAAACAAGGTCTACAGAAAATGAAGCTAAGTAGCTAGCGAAGACCTCTAAATTTAAATCTTCAAAAGAAGCCAAAATGAAAAACTTTTTTTAAAACTTTCTTTCATCGGAAAAGTTCATTCTGTTTGAGATGGTTCAACTCAAAAAGCTAGAAAACAAAGTAAATATTCATTACAAAGTGATATCTACCTCACCCTTGTTCAAATCGTGCCAAATATATAACTTTCTTTTTCAAAAAAAACTTAAAAATTGAACAAGTGAATGTTTAGTAAAGGAGAATAAATTTCTCTTTCCTATATTCAGAAAAGTTTTCCCTTTTTAAGATAAATGAACTCAAACTGTCTAAGTGACTAAACAAATATCACTACAAAGTGATATTTATCTTTTCTATACTCAGATCTAGTTAAAAATAATATAAAAAAAGATCTTTTTTATAAATTATATAGAAAAATAAAGTTTAAGTTAGGATACGAAGTTTATGCTGAATTGTAACTACTAATTTTCTGGTGGTCTATATAATGAGATTTATCCAGAAGATCAGTTATTAAGCAAGTAAAGACACTCCGTATGAGCGGATACCAAGGAATAGAAAACGGTTTGTAATATTAAGAGCAACTGCAGCAGTTGGACCAGACCATCGAGCAAAGACCAAATTTATTTGGTCGTTTAAAAAAAAAACGCAACGGAAACCTGACTAAATATTATATTACGCTGTTGTAAATAAGCGTTAATTTTCAAACGCTATACTACAATAACGTATATTACACAGACGTTTAACTAGACAAACGTTATGTTTTTGACGTTCATGTAGATTAGCGTTTTTAACATACGCTCCTGTAATGAAGCGTTACATACTCAAACATCACTTTACTAAAGCGTATATTTAAACGTTACTGTACTGAAGCGTCAAAACTAAAATGCTCGACTAAAAGAGCTTTTCAAAAAAAAAACGTTAACATAAAACAACGTTTGAAAAAATTTCAAACAAAAACGTTAACATAAAACAACGTTTGAGAATAAAGCGTTGGCGTAGAGGAGCGTTACCATTTAAACGTTGCTGTGTAACAACGTTAACTTTAGGTAACGTTAGTGTAGACGAGCGTGAACAAAGGTCACGTTAGTCTGAGGAAGCGTTAAAAATAGTCAAGCTCGGTCAACCAAGGTCAATAGAGGATTTGCTTATGTGTCGTGATTTTAGCTAGGGTTTTATACACGTGTTGGGCATGCTTCCCACTATAAAAACACACACATTACCTTCTTCTCCAAAAAACCCCAAAAGAACCCAAACAAGCCGCACTCATCGTGCTTAAATGGTTTATCACCATTAGCTTCCCTGAATAGCCGCCTTACTTCCTGTGTCTGTTGTTGTTTAGAAAAAAATTAATGCATCACAATCCATTTCAAAACTTGAACAAGGAAACTAAAACAGGTTTACTTTACATTTGTTTCAGGACCCCAGCCGGTATGGTGTTCACGTTCAACTTCTGCCTCTTTTGCAGAATAAAGCGCAACATCTTTACTTATTCCTTGAAAGCGTTTTTGAATGGAGGCCCAACTGCGTTCGGCCATTGAAGGTATAGCTTCTTTCATCCCGGTTTTGATCCGAGTCCATAATCTTTCTTCCGATTGATCAGTACCAACACAAGGGTCTTGAGCTATTGATAAATGAATCCTACACATTGTTATATCTTCATTAGTAGTAAAATTTGGACCTCTTGGTTTTGGTGCCATTTTTGATACTGAGAAAAACTCTTAATGAAACACCAAAAATAATTCAGAAAAAACTTGACTTTCTTGTATGAAGTTCTCAAATGAATGGTGGTTGTACATGAAACATAAAAACTTCCTCTATATATAATGCCGAAATCAAACCGTTGCAGCAATAAAAATTTGAAAAAAATAAATAGCCGTTGAACGGGAAAATAACGGTCACATTCACAACGAACTATCGGCAACGGCAAAAACGCTTTGCTTGGGGGGCGTTTCAACATAACGCCACACTGGGAGAGCGTGTTAACCAAAACGCTACACTGATCAAACGTTACAAATGTAAACGCCTTCTTAGAGCAGCGTTAATGTGTCAACGTTCTTCTGCTCCGACGTTTTGGAAATTTACATTCTTCTGCTCCGACGTTTGGGAAATTAACGTTCTTCTGCTCAAACGTTTTGGCAATTAACGTTCTGGCAGAGGAACGTTCATCCCACACGCTCTTCTAGCTTGCCGTTTGTTTAAATTACGCTGTTTTAATACAACGTTATGAAAACGCTGCTCTATATAAACGTTTTGATAGACGTCTTTTAGTAATAACGTTTCTATTTATAAACGTCCTCGTGCAGTGGCGTTTTGGGAGAACGCTGTATTACATTAGCGTCAAACTATATCTATGTTTGGTCCGCTAGCTCGACCACGTTTAGTCGGATACTGTTGAAATTCTGGACCAGATACCATATTCACTCGCCCGTTGCGGTCGAAGAAAACGGACCAAAGACCAATCCTGGTCTTTGATCGATGGTCTGATCGACCACTGCAGTTGCCCTAATACGAGTAAAGAACGTAATGCGATCCGTTAGGAAGAACATGTGCTAAGTGAGTAAGGATACTTCGTATGAGCATATACTGAGGAATGGAGATATTTTAATATAAAATAAGTAAGAAAAATAACTTCGTATGAAAATAGGTTAAGTAAACAGATTGCTCAGTAAAAAGACGGTTAAGTAAATAGTAGCTCATTTAATAAACATATAAGTAAACACATAGCTATATATGCATATAGCTCTGTAAATAGACAACTAAATATAGACAACTAAGTAATAAATGTAAGTGCAACTAAGTTATTATCAACACAATTAGATTTACGTGGTTCGACTATGCCTATATCTACGGAAAAATATTAAGTTTATTATTTAATTTTTATAGGGACAGAAAATCACTTCGCCACGTGTTCGCATCTCGAGGTACAAATGTAGGAGAGACGAATACAAGGTAAGCATTGAAGTGAATCTCATCCAACTTAGGGATCTCTGTTTACCTCCAGAAATCATGACACGTGGAAAGCACCAACTAAAGATCAACGGTCAAGTTTGAATTGGGTAGTTGGACATTTAATGCGTGAAGAGAGCAGTCATATTAACAGTCTGTTAATTGTCGGGACATGTGGCGAATCAGTATTGGGCGAAGAACAAAGAGGCAGCGACATCTATATCAAAGAATATTGGCGAGTTTCTCAACGAAGATAGATTCTCCTTCAAGAAAGCTTTAGAGAGGGTTTACCTGTGTAGTACAATGAGCTGTCATACATTATCATAATTTGTATATAAATACCAACGAAAACAATGTAGAGAGAATTAATGAAAGTTATATTGTACTAAGGCTGAAAGTTTGTAATGTTCCTCATATCATAGTGAAATCACTCCCGTGGACGTAGGTTTTAACACCAAACCACGTAAATCTTTTGTGTTCTTTATTTTACTCATGATTGTGTGAATTCGGACAATAAATCTTGACCAAAACCATTGAGAGTAGATTAAGGTAAGTGTTTGGGTGTGTTTGGAGTAGAAAAATTGTTCATTCTAAAGAGAAGAGCGGGGGAAGCTTGATAAGCCTTGTAAACAGATGGAGGGCCTTATACAGTGAGGTCATGGGTCACGAGACAGAGACGAATCTAGTTTGAAGCTTCGTCAATGCTCTATTTCCAATTGATTTGTTATACATGTCCATATTCAAGCAGAAGAATAAGTTGACTATGCAAGAGCTTCGAGAATTCCAAAAAGAGTATATCGCTTTGGAAGAAATACAAAAGAAGGCAGCTTCGTTACCTGAAGTGACGAAGAGAGTTATCTTCTGAAATCCTGCAAATCTTAAGCGAACAACAAATACAGTTGGCGAAGTCCCACGAGTGGATTACCGAGACTTTTACCAAGAAGAACAACAGCGAGCACCCCAACGAGATATGCAACCAAGCAGGAATTGGGCAAAAAATGATGCAAGTAGATTCCAGAGGCAGTGGGACCATCCCTCTCGGCGAGGTAGATCTAATGATCAAAGGTTCGGCAAGCGAAGACCCAATGCTACGAAGTTTGAGGACATAAAACTTCCCAAATTAAGTGCTCCACTAGCAGCTATCATGCGATACATTAAAGAAAATAAAGTTGAATGTATCCCGCCTCCGCCAAATAGAGGGGCGAAACCATATATCTCCAAGTATAGTAGCCAATTCTGCGAATATCATCAGTTTCATGGTCATACAACTGACAATTGCAAGAGCGTGCAAAGAATAGGTTACGCCTGATAGAGCGAGGAAAGCTTCGAGAATTCTTGAGTGATCTACCATTGAAGCCACCCCAATCTTCACGAGCAGAACCCGAAGCACCACGAGTGCACATAATCGAGATAAAGCAAGGATCCATCTACTTACGGTGTAATTCAATCATTCACTCAGCGAGAACAGTGGCGAATTTCCACAACAACATCATGATCATGGTGCACAAGCGAGACAACAGTGGCAAGGAGATTTTCAGCGTTGAAAAAACATCATCTTTAAAAAAATAGATGGCACATCTGGTAATATTCTCATCATCAGAGGCACCAGAGAATGGGAAATCACATATAGATCCTCTAGTGGTCACTTTGAAGATAAGCAAACAGGCAGTAGATAAAGTGTTGTTCGACACCGGAAGTTCAATGGACATCTTATTCTATACTACTTTCAAACGAATGGATTTTCCAGACTTTGTGTTCATTCCATCTACTTACAACATCTACGGATTCAATAGGGCACCATTGAAACCAAAAGGAGAAATTACCATGATCATACATCTCGGAAAGATGGAAACAATCACCACCTTTTGCATAGTTGATATGGAACCACCTTATAGCGCCATTGTTGGAAGACCATGGGTACATGGAATCAAGGGAATAACGTCAATGTTTGCATTTTCCGACACCAGTTGGAATCGCTGAAGTCAAAGGGGATCCTGCTGAAGCAAAGTACTGTAACGAAGTGGATATTCGTCAATATAATGAGCATGCCGATAAGATTAAACAGAAGAAAAAGCAAATGAAAAAAAGATAAGAATGAAACATGAGATGTAGATCTGCGAAATAAATACATCAAATGGAAGTGGCCTACCCAGTGAATTATCAGACAAGGAGAGTTCGCAAGCATAACAACTAAAGAGCCCAACCCCCTTCAATGAACAAACAATGAATTTCGCAGTCACAGAACCAGCTAGAGACGTAAATTTAAGAACTGAAGATAAACCAAATGAGACTAAGGTTGATATGAAACTGAGAGAGCAAGAGGAAGAAAGGTTGGAGCAACCATCGTAGGAGTAAATAAATGTATTCACATGGAAAACAGGAGATATGTCAAGTGTAGATTCAGTGATCTATCATCAATTAGATATTAACCCAGTGGCGAAAAACTTTAAGCAACGAATCAGGAAAGTCGCAATGGTCAACCACGAAGAGTTAAAAACTGAACTCAAGAATCTAACTTCGGATTTCATATTATCTAAGGTAGATGACTTGGAGGAGAACAACAAAGAAATCAAGATACAAGAGTATAATCCTGATGAGATGGTCTTACGGCAAGTACCACCATACCATCAAAGACTCGGAGGAAGGTTAAAGCCATCATGGGAAGGACCATATTTTGTAAAGTGACACTACAAGAAAAACGGGTTTAAGCGTCTAAAATCTTAGCAAGAGCTTGGAAATTTAGTCGCTTAAATAGTTTAAGCGTCTAAAATTGCAACTGCCAAATTTTTTGGCGGCAATAAACATGTGTCCACTATTATTTAGCAACGAAAAAATACACTTAATCGCTAGATCCTTTGTTCAAGTAATTTATAGCAACTAAAATAATGAACATGTAGCTATTCACTTTGAGGCACCGACTCGTAGCAACAATAAAATAAATTCGTTGTTCAAACCTCTCTCAGCAACTAAGTTTGAGCCACAACCAAATATGTTTAATTGCTAGATCTGTTTTTCAAGTAACTTATAGCAGCTAAAAGTTGATCATGTAGCTATTCACTTTGAGGCACCGACTCGTATCAACAACAAAACAAATTGGTTGCTCAAACCTCTCTCAGCAACTAAGTTTGAGCCACAACCAAATATGTTTAATTGCTAGATATGTTTTTCAAGTAACTTATAGCAGCTAAAAGTTGATCATATAGCTATTCACTTTGAGGCACCGACTCCTAGCAACAAAAAAATAAATTGGTTGCTCAAACCTCTCTCAGCAACTAAGTTTGAGCCACGACCAAATATGTTTAATTGCTAGATCCGTTTTTCAAGTAACTTATAGCATCTAAAAAAATGATCATGCAGCTATTGTATTTGAGGCACAGACTCGTAGCAACAAAAAATGAATTGGTTGCTCAAACCTCTCTCAGCAACTAAGTTTAAGCCACCACCACATGTTAAAAATGAATTACTTGAAGGCGAAAGATAAACCGTGTGATTAAAATCCATCAACGCTTTATATCTAGTTTTATCTAGTCATACGGATTGTGATCCGTGTGACTCATTGGAAAAAAATCAAAGCTTGCATATTATTGTTGGTTTCTGCATGATTAATAAAGAGAAAAAAAAAGTATGTACTTGACGTGAATCGAACACGCAAGCTTTTGATCACAAGTCAAACAATCTCCCATTACGCCAAAGATCCTATAATTGACAGTGTACCTCACAGAAACTAATTACTATCTATGAATTTTTCAACCTTGTAACTACAACAATTACAAACATTTATAATCATCCATGAGAGAAAGAGAAGGATCCATTTACATGATTAGAATGACATTATATTGAAATTTTAGTACTATTTTTCATATAAAATCCAAACGCAAATGAATTTTAAACTAACAATTCGTAGGCAAAACAATATGTGTGGAATCATCTTCACATAAATCTATACAAGCAAAGGCAATTTTAGACAATGTTAACAGAAATATCGTTTGCCGAACATGCCGGATTAATAACCAAAATCCACAAAATAAAATCCACGCGACATTCCTCGCCCAAAATCTGGAAAATTATTCACATGTCGGTTTTACGATGTTCCTACTCCTTCGTTTCCATAAGGGCAGCCTTCTCTTCATACTTTACTCCAACAACAAACCTGATGCTAACCTGCACAATATCACCACGCAGATACACAAATCAAGTTCATGAATATCATCGCCATCAGACTTGACTACCCCGGTTTACATACACCTCAACCCAAGCAATACTTGTTTCAGATCATAAGCAGCGTATTCATTAAAATCCAGTGGACTGTCTTTGTGCTCAGAAGGAATCAATCGACCACAAGGTACAATTTGATAGCATTTAAGTCATATATTGGCGCCAATAAATGAATGTGTTGACAATACAAATTCAAACATCCTATCACGTATACCTAGTGAAGAGTATAAACATACGGGTTAGTATAATTTAAAATTATTTAACGGTTGGCTGCGATATTTGTTAAGGACTAAACACAAAAAAAATTATCTTTTCTAAACAGAGAAATTGATTGTTTAACAAAGAGTGATTCCATTTTTGCGTAACTCTAAACAGGTTAGAAGGAAAAGTAGCGCTAATAACAGGAGCAACAAGTGGGTTAACATCCGCGACACAATGGCAGGAATCAAGCACGATGTGCATGTAATGAAACCAACCCATGCAGGCTCTATTCTCTGTACTGCCAGCATTACAGGAATTCTAGGTGGACTGGGGCCACACCCATATTCTGTATCAAAGTTCATTTTGCCTGGAATTGTGAAGTCTATTGCTAGTGAGATAAGCCAAGATGGTATCAGAATCAACTGCATTTCCCCATTCACTATTCCAACACCACTTGTTGTTGCTCAGATGCAAAAATTCTATGGAGTTGGACGGGAATGGATAAATAATATGATTTATGAACTAGGGGAACTTAAAGGGGCAAAATACGAGGACATAGTTTTCTGTACCTTAAATGAACAATGGAGGTTTTCAAATAAACTTGCTGCTAAGTGCTAACATATTCAACTCAAAAACAAATTCAATAAAACACACAACAAACAAAGAAACATCACCACTGAAACCGAAGGGATACCAATTCCTAAATCCCCAATTTCATACCAAAACATAATGTGTAACACCCAAAACCTAATTCCTAAATACCCAATTTCATACCCAAAAAAATAAAACCCCAATCTAGCCAAATAATCAAAATACACAGACGTTCATCAAATAACACAAAACTTAAAAACATACCGATGGTGGAGAAACATCAGATTTTGCTATTTGATGAAATCACACAGAAAACAATACCAGAGCAGTACCGATGGTGGAGAAATGGTTTTAAGTGAAGTTAGGGAAGTCTAAGCTTTAATGTGCAGTTAGAGAAGTGGTTTTTTGTCTGCAACTTGTAAGTGTAAGGGTTTTGAGTTTGGTGAAGTTTCAGAGAATTGGAGAGGGAGAATAAAGAGTGCGGCAGGGTAAGGGTTTGAGTTTGGTGAACCCTGTGTGAACCCAAACCAACATGAGCTTCAAAAGCAGAAGGGCTCACCTGCTCATTCAACAATAAAATCAACAATATAAGAAAAGAGAAAACAAAACCAAAGTGAATACAAACCAAACAAAACAAAATCAACAATACACAATCAAACCTACAAACCAATTTAGATCAGAAATCAAGCATCAAAGTATCAAGTTCAAAACATGAAAACAAGACCAAGAGAGAGATGTTACTGTTTTGGCGATGACAGCACCCCCAACCTTCATGAAAAGCATCAACTTGTTCTATCCATTATTCTAGATTCGGAGGTAATGGTGCAGTTGATGAAGAGAGACGAAGAGAGACGAAGAGAGAGAAAAAAAAAACGAAAATGAAGAGAATTGTTGTTTAGGGTTTTGAAAAGAAGAGTTTAACGGTGGATAAGCCACCTCATACGGATCACAGAAATTTTTTGATGGTCCAGATTTGATGTTGGATGCTCATACGGATTGTGTGTTAGTTACCATTGTGTATTAGTTACCAAAGTGTGTTAGTTACCATTGTGTGTTAGTTACAAGGTGGATAACGGATTTCGGATGTCGGAAGCAAAACGTAACGGATTTTGGAAATTAGGATTCATCAAAAATACTTGGGTTTTTTAATAATTAGGGTTCTTAGTTTATCAATCTCACTTGAATACACTCAAAAATTGATATAATTTGAGTAAGATCGATCAAAATTGAGTGTATTC
>JAJJMC010007665.1:1857782-1897774 GCA_023531435.1 Papaver californicum
AAAATTCAATAAATATAAGTGAAATCAAGTGAAATTGATGAAAAATTAAGTTAAACCCTAAATGTATGTGTATTTGTCATATTGTGCTTGATGACCTAGTCGATTGAGTATGAGTTTTCAAGGAAACCCTAAATGTACAATTGTTGTTCATATTATTCTTAATGACCTAGTCGATTGACTGATAATCTTTTCTGGAACCCTAAATGGACTATTGTTTCATACTTTTCTTAATGACCTAAGGTTGATGGATAGTTCAATATTACTCAATTTCACTCAAATTGTTTCGATCTCATTTAGTTTTATCATTTGTGTATTAACATGTTGACATTTTGGGTAAATCATATTGCTTTGAGGGCTCACGAATAACCCAAATTGGAGAAATCAAAGTTGAATTGTAACAAAGGTTGATAAATAAATCGGATGCACGAGTTCGATTTAACATGGCAATTGTGATTTTTTAGACCTATAAACCTCCGCTCTTTAAGGTTCACACAACGAGAAATGTTTGATGCGTTAACTTGTCCGAAACCTTATTTTCCTTTCAAAGTCTACAAAATGAATTCTTCTTAGTGTTCGACATCACATATAAAGCGTTTGGCACCCTATACCTATCCCTTATTATTGTCTAGTGAAACAATTATCAAATTAATTTCTTATTTTTCTGATTCATTCTTACATATTCAAAATAAACATTTATGTATAATCAAAGGTCGATAAAAATATCCTCAATCATTATTTTTTTTTACTATTCTTTGTTTTTTTTCATATCGAAGGTTGATAAATAAACCTAACATACGAGTTCGTTAAAATGATGGATAAGTGGATAAACTAATGAAATCGAAGAAAAATTGAGTGAGGCCAACTAGCAATATATAAGATTGATTTAAAAAAAAGATAGATAAAATGATTGATAAAAAATAGATAAAATGAGTGAGGAATAACCGATGGAGTTCAAGAGAAATTGAGTGAGGTCGACCGATATTGGATAAAATTAATGGACAATGGGTGAAATTGACTAAAAGTCAATGGACATTTGGTTAAAATGATGGATAACTAGATATTTGGTGTGATAGGTTAAGATCAACAAATAACTAGAGATTTGAGGTTGGAAGAAATAATTGCAAATTTTGTAGATCAACGGAAGAAAAAAACAAGAAGAAATTCAAATTAATTCGACTAAAATTAAAGAGATTATGTCAAATTGGATAAGTTAGAGTGACGAAAATTGAAATTGGGAAAACATGAATTAAAACTGTAGGGTTATTGAATAAATTAAAAAAAATAACTCTTCTGAATTGAGGCGATTGCGTTGGATTGAATAAATATAATCAAAATATGATACTTCAAATGTAAATCCAAACGTAGATGAGCGTTTTCACGGTGAGGGGCTTACGAAGAAGCTAAAATTAGGTAAATCAAAAATGAATTCTATCGAGATTAAAAGAAAATGGAGAAATTGAAATTTCAGTCCTTTTAAATTGAAGCGATTGCATTAAATTGTATTGAATTGGGCGAAAAAGGATGGAAATTTTGGTCCGTCAGATTCGTGATCCGTATGAGCATAAGATGTTAATTTTGGTCCGTCAGATTCGTGATCCGTATGAGCATAAAATGTTAATTTTAAGCCGTCAGATTAACAATCTGTATGAGTAGAAGATGGAAAACCTAGAACCATCCGATCAACCTAACTTTTAATCTTAAACCGTCAGATGAATCAAACCCTAGTTTTTTTATTTATTGACCACGAAGTTCCCTTTATTTACGTTTAATACCCTTATATATAAACACCCTAACCCTAAGGAAACATTCTCAACTTCTCATTTCCAGCGCCTCCTTCTCTCTGCCTCCCTACTGAATCTCTGTCTTTCCAGCGCCTCTCCCTGCCTCCTTCTCTCTGCCTCACTCACTAAATTTCCAGCGCCTCCTTCTCACTAATGTCTGAGAATGAATACTGTTTTCTCACAATCTTGCTTCGCATGGCCGCATGGACTGCACCTCATTTCAGTTAGAATCATTGCTTCACTGAGTGAGATTATGTTGACCCAAGTTTAATACTATCAAGAAGATGTACCATGTAGTTTGCGGTGTCTCTTTAACCTAAATTAAATCTCTCTTTTGTTAGGTTACATCTGTTATTTTGATATCTATTTTTTGATGTCAGAGGCTCACAAGTTCGCTATTTATGATCATGTTGGTGAAGAAAGATAATATTGTATTGATTATAATTTTTCAGTTCGTAAAAAAAGATGTAGAAGATCTAACATGTATAGTACACTTTTCATGTCTGCAACATACAATTGCAGACCGTCATTATTTCAATTTACTAATCTCGTGGTGTATTGTTATGCTAATTTATCAAGTGGGTTTTGATTTAACAGTGGAATTTTTTGATTTTGGATTTTTGAATTAGGGCTTTTTATTTTTGTTTGGGATTTTGATCTAATTTGGGAAATTTTCCAGTTTTGTGAAGTGGGTTTTGTTAATAAAGATGAATTGATTTTTCTATTTGTGTGAATTATGTTCATAGTGACTTGATGACTTTGACTTGATTATGCCTGGTTTTCTTTGATCAAGTTCCAGTTTGTGATTTGTTCATAGCGATAGCTGCTTCTGCTGTTTCCTTAGCCAGATATCTACTTGAGTATGGAATGCTGAGCTATCACTACTTAGATTAAGAGTCGTTTTCAACAGATGATTTTCTCCTTTGATTTGCATACTGATCAATAAACTTATGTATACATGTTAGGATGAGCAAGGCTGCAAGATGATGCAGGGCTTATTTTGGGATACAACTGTGTTAATGATGTTGGTCTACAAGATGACTACAGGTTAGTGTACGACAATCTGTAAGGTTTAGTTTAATCTTGGTTTAGTCATGATGATGAAGATTGGTTAATAATGATGAATAATTTGTTTGCAGTTGTAGTCTTCTGTTGTGATTTGTTTTTCATTTTCTTTTACGCAGATACTGGGGTGAATAATTTTGGGATTTGTAGGAATTATATTATGAATCTATGTAAGTGGATGTTTGTAATAATTTTAGTTTTTTTTTGTATTTTTTTTGGGTTTTGATACTGTAATAGGATTTTTTTGGGGTTTGTTTTGTATGTATTATTTAGGTATTAAACTTTACTTTTGTATTTAAAGTTTATTATTGCTGTAGGTACACTATTCTGCTCAACTCAAAGCTTCAAGGGACAGAGCTTAATGTCAGTATTTGAATGAGGCTTTTTGAAGAAGATTGGTTGTCAACCTTCTTGTTCTTTTGGGAAGTGAAACTAGACATTAAGATGATACAAGTACTATTCATTTTGTATGTATTTTGGTTCTTGTCGGGATGTATATGAAACAATATTGTTAAAAGGTTATGCTTTTTGGTGGGATATTCAAATGAAATATATTTGTAATTATCTAATCTTAATTATAATTCAAAAATAGATGTTTTCATTTTAATTATATCAATCTTAGTTATAACTTTTTTTAATTGTAATTAGATTTTTGGATTATTTAAATAAAAAAATGAACAAAAAAATTGAGTAACTTAAATACTTCAGCAACCAACTTTAAGCCAATTAAAATCTGAATTGTAAAATAATTTGGAAGCTCAAAAATTTAAACAATCAACTTGAGTAAAAACTTTGATACCTTCAAAGTTTAAGCAACCAACTTCACGACAATCAAAAGTAGAAATCGCTTGTAGCAAGCAAAATCATTTGATCGCTTAAAAGTTTAACCAAGTAAAATCAGGTTTAGTTGTTCCATGTATCTTCTAACTAGGTAGTTTAATAGCTCCTAAGTCACAAGCTGCTTCTAGAGAGTAAAAAAATTTGTACCTCAAAAGCTTGAGCAACCAACTTCAGGCCAATCAAAATCATAAATCACTTTTACCGAGCAAAATTTTTGATCGCTTAAAACTTTAACCAATCAATTTCATAAATAGTTGCTCCATGTATCTATCAACTAAGTAGTTTAATTGCTTTAGAATGATTGGTATATCTGAAGCGATTGATATGTTACTTGCTATATTGGTTGGTCTAGATGTTAAGCGATCAAAATTTTACTTGCTCCATGTTAGTTGGTCTGATGTTAAGCAATGAGAAAAACACTCGCTTTAGGTAAGTTGGTTTATTACTAGAGCGATTGCATGGTCGCTCAAGGCTTTGAGATACATGGCTTTGGGCAACCAACGGAGCGAGTGCCACTTTTAGTCGCTATAACGGTTATAGCGACTTAAAAGGGGCTTTAAGCGACTTAAAACGACATGTCGCTTAAACCCATTTTTCTTGTAGTGTGAATTGTCAAAAATAGAGCATACGAGTCAGTAAATCACGAAGGGGATCATCAATGGAACCCCAAATACATACAAAAAATATCATCAATGAAGCCAAAGTGGCAAACGAGGTCTCTCGGGGAATGTATGATTTTATCTCTATACATAATTAAAAAACCCTGCATTACAGGCTAGAACCCCATGTGATGTGATCCAAAAGCCGCATACGAGGCGAGGGAAGTCAATACCTAAGACCTACTATTCTCCCAGGAGGCAAGAGGCAAATTATAAGAACTATGACACATTATGTGGAGAGGTTCTAGGATCGTTCACCTAAAAAGGTAAAAGGCACACTGAGTAAGACCTATAAGGGCATTTAAGACCTCATTAGGAGGCCCATAAGACCTGTCCTCCTAAAGGTAAGAGGCATTTAAGACCTAAAATTCGTTGAATGTCGTCGGGTCGAAAGACATTCGGCAGGAGGTATAGACTATGCAAACGACGCCGAGGTGCACCGGTTGAGGCATGGGTACCCGGAATGTTTGAAGCGTTATCGGCTATTTCCATATGGCCAAGTCTTTGATAGTTATGCCTGATCCCCAAGAAACCTCTCCTAGGGTGTAGCCTCGTACCCTAAGCCAAATCGGCGAAAGAATAAGGGGTCCACGAAAACAAACTGGTTGTTGCAGAATAGGATAAGAGGACCAAGGTACACATACTAGATGTTTACTTCCTTGAACGGGAAGTCAAGGGGAACATAAAAGGATGATACCCTCCTCTAGGGAGCTGAAGTAGCCAGATAAGGCGAGGTTTGAGAGACTATTGCTCATGGGAGTATTTAGGATCGCAACATTTATCGACGAAGTAAATGGATATTAAAAATGCACCGCTTCGTAAAAAGAAATAAGTAAAAACAAAGAACTAGAATTATGTAAGGGTATGCAACTTCGCATTATTCTCGTCCGACAGACACATTTTTTGTGTCTGATTTGTCTCAATTCTTTATATTGATAGTGCTCGATATGTACTAATTGTATTATTTTATGTGTTTTTAAGTATTTTTGGGAATTAAACATTGTTGGAAAATTGGCTTTAAAAAGTGTTAAAGGCACCGAAAAGGTGATAAAGGCACCTAGGATTTTTATTAAAGGCACCCACCTTCTTTAAATTCAAATTCAAATTGGCGGGAACTTCTATTTTTACTACGTGAAGTTTTGAATTGGCTAAGATACTTTTTTTGGAAATATTTGAAGAGTTTTAGGAAAAGAGTTGTACAAGAAGAAAACTCTCGAACAATAATGATTTGACGAAAAAAATGGAAAGAAAACTTCTCGGTTTGCTGTGAATCAAAAGATATACTTCGTGAGATTTGATTCTCGAGTTTAGAGAAGGAAACACATAAGAAAAGATTAAACTTTAGGAAGACATGAATTTGGTCTCTTTTTTCGGACTTGCACTAAAAATGCCTTGCTCTAAGTCCGATGCTTTGAATTCAGTAAACTCATAAGAGAAGCTCGTGTCTTAAGATGGGAACACCATTAACAAAAAGGAAACAACGTGATCATCAAGGTTGAGGGGACATTCGTTGTTAAAGTATAAATATAGAAGTCTAAGAGGAAGTCGGGGAGGCTGGCTTTGCCAGGATCGAGAGAAAAAAAAAAAAAAAAAAAGAATTTTGTTGCTGCTCGAGGGAGAAGAAGATGAAGAACATAAGGCGGCAGTGAACAGTCGTTTAAGACGTTACCTTAACATTCATCTTTGAAAGCTTACGCGACAGTTCTTACTCAACTATTTGTGACAGTTTTGGGTTTTACTGCAGACTAAAGCCGTCGTTGATTCTTAAAGTAAATCATTATCTTTTATTTTTTAGCGACAAAATTCAACAGTCTTTTCTTCACAGCGCCTGAAATGAGTCGTTGATTCATGAAAACTCTTTGTAAGCAATTTCCATTAATAAATACCTTGGTTAGTGAATTTTCTTCCATCTTCTTCTCCATGAGTAGCTAAATTCTTTTCTAGGGTGTGGGAGGAAACTATATTTGATGTGTATAATTAATAGTTTAATTTCTTAGACAATATTTACTCTACTATATGTGTTATTCATGACTAATAATTTCTCTTCTAAAATGCTTTATTTTAATTGTTCTGGACGGTTTTCAAACTGTTGATCTTTTATAAGCAAAGGAGATTATATCTTTGTGAGACGACGAAAGTCGTATAAATAATTTAAACGTCTTATTTTCCAAAAACATGAGATTGGGTTCAATATTTTTTTGAGTAATTTGAGAGTAAGTAAGATATTAAATTATTAAGAGAAATTTTATGTTTGGGTCGTAGGTTTTGGTATGTTAGAGTGTTTGGGTCGTAAATTTGTCCAATGCTGTGTTTGAGTCGTAAGACCGTCAGTCAACACGGTCAAACTAACCGGCCGTTAGTCCCAAAATTACAAGTTTGCCATTCCGTTAAACAACCCCACTCCAGCCGATTTTACGCCAAAAAATCGCCAAAATCGCCGATTATTCGGCAATTAATTGTCAAAAAATCGCCAAATTCAAAAACTCTATGTAGCCTTTTGCCAAATGCAAAAATCGTCAAAAAAAATCGTCAAAAAATCGCCGATTATATTGAGTTGCCGATTAATCGGCAAAATCACCAATTCCTCTCTGTGGCCTTTTGTATATTACGGGATTTTGGTTTTTTTTTTTAACTTTTAACAAATTTGTGATTTCCTCCCTGCAAAAAAAAAGAAAAAAAAAAGAAAAAGCAACGATCAATCACGGGTTTGTAGGTATTAATCGATTATCAACACTGAAGATTAAGCCAATGATGAACAACAGTGTATCTAGGTAAGTAATTTTGATAATTTTATGTTTGGTTTTTAGGGTTTTAACAATGGGTAGTAGAGTTTTTAAAGCCATACTTTGATCTTGCTTCTATGATTGTGATTGATTTGTGTTTTGAATGAAATCATTTGTTTGTACACAGGTTGGTGAATGATGGGTGTAGTTCTGAAGATGAAGACTACATTCCAAGAGTAAGGAACCTTAATCTAGAGAATTGTGATGAAGAAAGCTCATATTACACAGGAAGTGAGAGTGATGAAGGGGATGATGTACCTACTGATGCTGACAATGAAGTGGATAACATTAATTATCAACTAGTTTTGTATAGTGATGAAGCTGTGGTTTGTAGACATGAAGAAATTGATCATGGTGAGTTCATTAAAAACACCCAAAATCTGTATGAAAATGAAGATGAGGATGATGAGTTTAGTGTTGCAAAATCTCCCACAGATCAGTTATATATTGGCATGGAATGGCCAACATTTATTCACTGTAGGAAGTACTTGAGAGAGTTAGCAATTAAGAGGCATTTTAGTATTAAAAAGATAATGAATACTGAAAAAAGGCAAGAATGGAGATGTGCAGCGGAAGGATGTACTTGGAGAGTTAACTGTTATCCAACCTTTGATAAGATCACATTTAGGTGCAAATCTGGAGAGTTGAAACATAAATGTAAACCTAAAGGTGTGTGCTCTTTTTTCATGTCTCCTTATTTTGTGTCTCATTATGTTGTGCTTATTAAAATCTTGATGTTTGTTGTTTG
This sequence comes from Papaver californicum, assembly GCA_023531435.1. Classification (NCBI taxonomy): domain Eukaryota; kingdom Viridiplantae; phylum Streptophyta; class Magnoliopsida; order Ranunculales; family Papaveraceae; genus Papaver; species Papaver californicum. Next base: position 1,865,659 of record JAJJMC010007665.1, read on the forward strand.
TATACAGGTTTGAAAAATCCTATGGCTAATGCAAGATGGGTTGCTTCAAAGATAATGGGGTATGTTTCTGACCACATTGACTGCAAGCCTTCACATATTAAAGATAGGGTGAAGAGAAAGTATAAAGTAGATATCTCATATTGGACTGCTTGGCATGCTAGGCACATATGTTTAGAGAAGGTTTTTGGGTCATTTGAAGATAGTTATAGGCAAGTACCAGAACTGTGTAGACAGATTCAATTAGCAAATCCAGGCAGTGTCACAACTTGGAGTAAAGAAGGTGTGAATGAACAATTTGCAGGGTTGTTCATTATGTACAAGGCTAGTCTAGATGGTTTTCTTAATGGTTGCAGACTGATTATTGGATTAGATGGTACATTTTTAAAAGGGAAGTATGCAGGAATGATCTTGGCTGCTATGGCTTTGGACAACAATAATGGTATATTTCCCCTTGCCATATATTTTTGCAGAAACGAATGCAAGGAAACTTGGAATAAGTTCTTGTCTATTCTTGCGCCACATGTGACCATTCAAGATAAGCCAATTACATTTATTTCTGATCAACAAAAATGTATTACACCAGTTTTTTAGCAATGCACATTCTTAGTTAACATTGTTAGTAATAGTTAACATTGTTGTAATTTGATGATGCTTTTTGTTTTAAGGTTTGATTGATGGTGTGGCTAGACAATTTGCACATGTCAAACACTATCATAGGTTTTGCTTCAGACACTTGTACAAGAACATGAAGATGAAGCACCCTGGCGCTTATTTAGAGGAACTTGTTTGGAAGGCAGCAAAAAGCTACAACGAGATAGATTACCAGTTTTGGATGCAACAAGTGGAAGACTTGAATCAAGAGGCCAGAACCTGGTTAGAATCTCATCCAAAGGAAGAATGGACAAGGAACAAGTTTGATCATACTTCTAGATGTGAGCATATCACTAACAATTTCAGTGAGTCTTTTAACAAATGGATTCTTAGATTGAGGGTAATGCCTATATGCAAGTTAGTGATGGAGTTTGAGAAACTAGCCATGCAAATTTTTTACAATAGAGAGCAACTAGCCCTCACTTGGGATCAAGATAGGTTAATAGAGAGAGCTGAAAATAAATTAAAAAGGCACGGAGAGAATGTGCATTGGTTTAAATGTTATCCATCGACTAGAACTGTTTGGTTGGTTGAAAATAATGAGAGTATGACTTGGAAAGTGGACTTGACTAAGCATGAATGCAAATGTGGAGCATGGAAAGTTGGTGGTGTGCCATGTGTGCATGCAATGGCTGTCATTTTAGAAGTAGATGAGGATGAGTACAGGTAATTCCTAAACAAGTCCATGTCTTTTTTGTTACTTTGTGTCTAAAAATTCTTACTTTGTATTACTTTATGTTTGTTTACAGTTTTGTGGATCAATGTCATTTTGTTAGCAAATACATGGCAACTTATGCTGGCAATATAGAGCCAGTAGCCAATCCGGTATATTGGCTTGAGGTATGATTTCTAATCCAATATATTTTGTGTTTCATTTAACTACTTCAATAGAATGTATAAATATGAACTTAATATTGGCAAATATAGGTCCCTGATGCTTACAAGGTAAATCCTCCAAGAATCGTAAGACCAGTTGGTAGGCCAAGATCGCAAAGAAGGCGAGAGAGGAATGAGCAACTTGGAATACAAAGGGGAATGAAACAATGTGGAGTTTGTAAAGAGTGGGGCCATAATAGAACTGGTTGCAAATTTCAACCTGAGGGTCATCCATCCAATGTTGGTAAGTGGTAGCTATCAGAATCTCTTTTGTACATTTCACTTTCTTGAACTGTGAATGAACCATATGTTAATCCATGACACCAGTACCTAGCTCATCCATCTAATGTATGATATATTGGTCTTAGGTGTCCATATATATCATGGACCACATGATAGGAGGCCTCTTATCAGTGATGGAGCCGCAATACCTAGACTAGCACCTACATCCAGAATATATACAACTACAGGTATTAGGCCAACTAATGGAGGAGTACCTAGAGGTGGAATTCCACCTATGGCTGACATTACAATTGGTAGAGGGAGACCTGGTGCTATTGCAAGAGGTAGAGGTGGTGCAGCTGGTACTACAAGTGCAGCTGTAAGAGAAAGAGGGGGTTGTATTGCAAGGGGAATAAGAAGAGGTACTCATAGTGCTACTGCGTCTCAATCATCTCAGACATCATCTCAGGCATCTACAATCATACAACAGCCTACTACATCAACAAGGCCTGCTTCCCTTTTGGGGCACAATCAAGACCAACCACAGCTAAAGAAAACCAACAATTCTACTTCTGGGGTTAAATGGTAGCGAAGTAGCTCGTACTGCCTCGGGTCCTACTCCTAACTAGGAAAATGAGCAAAGAAAGAGGTTGGATCGCTGACCGCCCCTAGCTAAAGGCTTCTTCGTGTAAAATCGAAGTCTTGAAAATCCCAGGCAATGAAAGTGGGGAAGCCAGCCAACGAGAAGGTGTTGGGTCATGTCATGGTTGTCGGAAAGCGAAGATAGACTTGCTTAGTTGCCACTTCACAATTAAATAGTAGGATCTAAAGAGCTTGGTAGTTGGAAAGTAGAAGAAGGAGATGAGCAGGAGAAGGACTAGACCCGATTTGTCATAAATTAGAGTAGGTATGTTACTTTTGTTATTAGCTATCTACTTATCTCAATTAAGCTTTAAACTACTGCAATTAAACTCTCCTAACAGTTTTTAACTTTGTTTTTTGTCTTGTCAAACCAAATACTCTACTCTACAATTGTATAACTTAATTAAATCCTTAAAAATCTTATTTTGTTGTGATGCCAATGTGTTTTTTGTTAAGTTTTCTTGTTATGGTGGTGAATGCAATGGTTCTAGTAAATATTGAACTGCAGGCAGGAAATTACAGGACTATAACCCAGGAAAACAGAAATAGGAAAAGGCTTCAGAGATTAATTGACGTTTTTTTTTCCAATTAATCGGCAATTAATCGACGATTTTTCAATTAATCGGCAATTAATCGGCGTGAAATGATTATGCTAACGGAATGGCAAACTTATAATTTTTGGGACTAACGGCCGGTTAGTTTGACCGTGTTGACTGACGGTCTTACGACCCAAACACACCATTGGACAAATTTACGACCCAAACACTCTAACATACCAAAACCTACGACCCAAAACACAAAATTTCTCAATTATTAATCGTACCAACATCAGAAGTAGTGGAATCCGAAACCCTAGATCTTTCTCTTCCTGGTTGATTAGTTTGTATAGTTATTTTATCTTTTTATTTATTTAATTTATTCATTAAAAATCATTCTTTTTGGTTATTAGCACATTAGTTAATTAAAAACTAGAAATTGCACTTCTGAAATACCTGTGGAACGATCCGTGCTTGCATACTGTCTCATCGACAGAATGCTCTTGCGGTATAAATTAAAATCCAATCAAGTTTTTGGCGCCGCTGCCGGGGATTGATTATAATATTTCTAATTAATTACCTAATTATGTGCTAAGACAAGAAATTTTTGTTGTTGATTTTACGAAAAAAAATTAAAGAGAATTATTAAAATAAATTGATTGATTGAAAAATAATAGAAAATTCTAGGGTTTTGGATTCCACTACTTTTGATGTTTGTAAAAATAATTAATCACTACTTCAACTATTACTCTATAATGACTCAAAACCTTATTGAAATCAATCTCATGTTTTGGAAGATTTATCGTTTTAAAACTTAATATTACAACTTTCATTGTTATGCTAAAAATCTAATTTTCCTTTGCTTATAAAATATCAATAGCCTAAAGACTATTCAAAACAATTATTACGAAGCTTTTAAAGAAGAGAAAATTATTAATCATTTAATAGCTCAATATTGGAGTAAATATGTCGAAGAAATTAAAAACTAATAGTTACACATCAAAAATAGTTTCCTCCTACACCCTAGAGAAGAAAATTTTCAACTCATAGCAAAAAGAACAAAAGAAAATTGTTTAAACATATTGGTTTATTAATGTGAAAAAGGCTTACAAATTTCTTGTCGATCAAACAACAGAGTTCAAATGCAGTGAATGAAGAACTGACTCTAAGCGCAGTTCAGAAAGGCTTCCCTCTGGCGTGGTTAAAGACGACAGCTTCTGAGTGCTTAAAATGTGAAACTGTTGCAGTAGATATTGAGTAAACCTTGACAAAAGGTGTTGAATATAAAAGTTTAAACAACGACAGTTTGAATGAAGAGTACTTCTTCTTCTTCCTCCTCTCGGCTGAACTCAGGGAATTTTTTCTGAGGCTTTGTTTTTTCGATCTATCTCTCCATCCCTCTTTTTCCTTCAACCCCAACTCCTATTTATACTCCTCCACATCAATAACTTCTCACATATCTTCCAAATCTTTTCATTCATTGAAGATAATCTCGAAAGATAAAAATCATCATCTCCGTATATTTTCACTTCTCTTTTTAATTGTTTCTCGTCCAATTATCTCTTTTTATAGATCGAGAATACTACCTTCTCAATAAACCCAAATCTAAAAGAGATAAACTCTCCCTTATTACACAACAAATAATACCCGGAATATGATTTCTTCCCTATTTTTAGTTATTTCACGAGATTTTTTTTGCTTGATATGAAGAGTTTATTCGTGCACAAACTCATATTGATGTGGTAAGAATATAAGCTTGTCTTAAAGTCTTTCAAATTTCCAAAATACTCGATTAAAACTTCATGCAGATAAGGATAAGAATTCCCGCCAATTTTGTGTTTTCAAATAAAGATGACGGGTGCCTTTAACCAATGGAGGGTGCTTTTATAACTTTTTTACGGGTGTCTTTAACACTTTAAGCCATTTTTTTCACATTTATTAATTCTCCGAAAACACCTAAAAACATAGTGTCACGGACCAGAAAATTCCTCCTCCGGCGCTATGCGCTGGGCAGGCCAGAACTCCCTGATGCGCGGCTTATAAGATAGTAAATGGACCTTAAAGGTTAACTTCTCGCTGTCATATGAAGGTATATTTGCCTTTTCAAGCATGCTTTGTAATCATGATACTCGAAACGTAGTTTCCACATCATTCCAACTCACACTTGTTCTACAAAGGGTACATGACCATTAAAGCCAATGGTGAATGCCTTTGGAAAGCATCACATAATTACGATCATTGTCCAGGCCTAACTCATGCCTTGGATTAGCACCTAGGCCATTTCAAGCCTAATTTTTCACTTCATCATTTCAGCTTCGACTAAGCACTGGAGTCTGCACTGGTCTTGCTCTTGCCAATGGTGCAGCAACCAGGAATATTCCGTTCATACCGTATGGCTTGATAGGAAGTATGATCATCCATCAAATGGAATGCAACTACCTCATCAAGTGCGGTAACAATCATCTCTTGCATATCATTACCAAGCCATATGATATGAGTTACCAAAGCGTCACAATCATCTCCAGATTAGATGATATGAGCGACAAGATTCTGCACCTCAATGTATTGCATTGCGGCTGCCTACATACCCAACCCGTACCTTGAAGGGATCAAGCATGATCGTAGTTCATCCAAGTGTCAATTCAAAAGGAACAAGCAACTTAAGCCTATTAAGGCAAAGCCAACATCAATTCCAACTTCATCTCAAGGCCAAATGCCAAGTAAAGCCTAGACCGTATAGGCCGAAGGACTTTCGCAAGGTATGCACTAGTTTGTTCATAACTATCGTTATTTTCTATGCAAATATGCGTTCTCAAGTACATAACACGATTGAATGATGTTTTTGCATAATTCAAGCTTTATGGGCTAAGCTACAAGCATATTGATGCTTAAGCATAAAGTATGCTCCAACGTATAAGCCACATAACATATATATGTGCATTACCGCTCATGCACATTCAATCTTTATCGTTTAAGCTTTAAGTATATTGAGGCTTAAGCATCAAACATGCTCCAACGTATAGACCACATCGCATATATATGTGCATTACCGCTCATGCACAAGTAAAGCTCTCTTCCTATATATGTTTTATTCGCATTTTTAAAAATAAATAAAAGAAAGGGAAATGACATCCATCGACTATACTTTGGGAAAAAACGTCAACTGGTTGGCGCCTCTAGGCAAATCCGCTAACTGGTTGGCGCCTCTAGGAAAATCCGCTAACTGGTTGGCATAACTAAGCTAAACCGCCATCTGGTTAGCATAACTAAGGCTATTTTTCTTCCTGGTTAGCATAGCTAAGCATCATCGATTTCCAACCAACACCTCCTCCCTATATATATTTTATTTGTATTTATACAAGTGGATATAAGGAGGATATATGACGTTCATCTACTGCACTTTCAAGTGATGCATTCTCGGGCATGCATCACGGCATAATAGTGCATTAACACTATGGTGCACTCTCGGGTACTCCACATAGGGTCAGTAATGCATTTTCAATCATGCATCACGGCATAATTGTGCATTAGCACTATAATGCATTCTCGGGTATGCAGCGTTGGTTCAGTGATGCATTCTCAATCATGCATCACGGCATAATAGTGCATTAGCACTATGATGCTCTCGGATATGCAACATTGGTTCAGATGCATTCTCAATCATGCATCACGGCATAATAGTGCATTAGCACTATAATGCTCTCGGATACGCAACATTGGTTCAGTGATGTATTCTCAATCATGCATCACGCATAATAGTGCATTAGCACTATATTGCATTCTTGGATATGCAACGTTGGTTCAGTGATGCATTCTCAATCATGCATCACGTCATAATAGTACATTAACACTATAATGTATTCTCAGATATGCAGCGTTGGTTCAGTGATGCATTCTCAATCATGCATCACGGCGTAATAGTGCATTAACACTATAATGCATTCTCGGATATGCAACATTGGTTCAGTGATGCATTCTCAATCATGCGTCACGGCATAATAGTGCATTGGCACTATAATGCATTCTCGGGTATGCAGCGTTGGTTCAATGATGCATTCTCAATCATGCATCATGGCATAATAGTGCATTAACACTATGGTGCTCTCGGATACGCAACATTGGTTCAGTGATGCATTCTCAATCATGCATCACGGCATAATAGTGCATTAGCACTATAATGCTCTCGGATACGCAACATTGGTTCAGTGATGCATTCTCAATCATGCATCTCGGCATGATAGTGCATTAGCACTATAATGCTCTCGAATACACAACACTGGTTCAGTGATGCATTCTCAATCATACATCACGGCATAATAGTGCATTAGCACTATAATGCTCTCGCGGATACGCGTCAAGGCCTTTTGTGCCTTTCCCGGGTAAGGGTCATTTTTGACTTGTGATGCATTCTCGAATATGCATCACACGTAATAACGCTTTAACACTATAATTCGAGGTCAAGGCATTCACACCCTGATGCAATCCTAAGTGAGCTTTATAAGATTAGGGTGAAGCTTCATTCCATTTCATGATGCGTCCCTGAGTGAGCGTCATGCGAAAATTACGGGTGTTACACATAGAAAAATAATTATATTAATACAAAAATTGAGTAATAAAAATATAAATCCGAGACCAATTAATACACAAAAATGTGTCTATCAAATACCCCCAAACTTATATTTTGCTAGTCCTCGAGCAAATCTAATCTAGAAAGGAAAAATCCTAACTCACTGCCGCAGGCATCGTGATTGCACTTAGCGTGTACAACAAGCCTTTAAACCCTAGGTGTCCCTAGTGGACGAGTTTTATCTCGTGAGGGTTTACAAGAGGTATACCCACAAAACCTTTACTCTAAACTCTAGCTACCTGTGAACGATTGAGGGTAGACACTAAACATGCGATTTAGTTGGCAGCAGATTTTCACAAAGAAATTTCAAGCTCTATCATTGTTAGGAGTGATGATGACATTATCTTGGCTTCCAGAAACTTCGTTCTTGTCCAAGTTGGCTTTGCTGATTTGATTGTCTTCAGGAACCTCTTGGTCATCATCCTATTTCTGGTCGTTCTCTTCTTCGTCATCCTCCTCATCTTCTTTATCATCAGATTTCACTTCGGGGAGATCCAAGGCAACCTTCGGAAAGCTGATGGGCAAAGTTTTGACAGATAGTGGTTACAGAAAGTTGATAGTCCTTTTTCGCTTGTTTGCTAGCAGCTTTGGAATTCGCATCATATCCACTAAATTCTTCGTCAAGCTCCTTCAATTCCTTGGATTTATTCTCCCCATAAGCTCGAGACTTCGCTAGTTCTAGACGATTTTGTTCTAGCTCATCCTTCATTTTCTTATTTGATTATGTGAATACAACATAAGGAGAATAAGTAAAGTAACTTGTGCGAATCATTAGTGACAGACACGAAGACAGTCTACTATAACGACCTTCATTCCACACATACCAAATGTTAGGCAGAGCCTCGTAAATAGGCTCCAGAGGTTTGGCAGACAATTTCTGAATAAGTGCCTTATCGTGTGCACGGATCTTGTTCTTCCCTCTTAGGCGTCTCAGGAGATTGTTATTATCCCAGAGAAGCAGTTGATTAGACTTTATAACCTCAGAAACCTCTACTCGTGATTGGCGAAGGTCAGCCTTTGTCGAATCTAAGTTCCCTCATAGCGTGCAAATGGAAAGCTCGGATCCTCGCAACTTCACCTCAGAAGTTTGCAGCTTCGCGAATACTGAGTCTTCCCCTGTCGAAATTTTCTTCTTCTCATTTCCCAAACTTTGGACATCTTTTTCCAGATTATTAATCATGATTTGGCGTTGGTGGGTCTCATCCTTATAAAATGTTAATTGTATTTGGAGTTCAATTTGTTGATGAGTAACGTCCAGTTTTTGCACATTAAGAGTAAGATTCAGCTCATCTGTATTCTTCAATTCTCGAGTCAGACGGTAGATTTCATGATTGTATTACTCGTCCTTCATCACCAACTCTCGAATCAGATGGTTTATACGTTGGTTATACTCTTCGTTCTTCGCAAAAAGTGTGTCGCATTCCAGTTTCCATTGCTCGACAATTGATTGACGTTTTTGGCAGCGTTCTTTAGGGTGGAATAAACCTAAGTATTAACTGGCGAAAAGAAAGTAAAGAAAAAGATGTTGACAAAAGGGACTGTGAAGCTTACTACGAAGTTCATCAACTCGACGCTTCAAGGAGTTCGCCGTTCCATTCTCTTCTTCCAGCTTACTCTCCAGCGAAGATTTATCTTTCTTCAACTGAATGTTTTTCTCATCCAGCCTCAGGCGATCCTTTTCAATTCGGCAAAATTTCTCCAACTGAGCCAGCTGAAGATTATACTCTTATATAAGAAAGCACATGTTTAGAAAGAGATGATAAAAATTTCTAAGTAAAAGAAAAGTAATTCTACTCACCAACATCATTAGCCCAGCAAGTTCAGCGTCGCTCAGTACTGAAGAAGTCTCCACCTTTGAATCGGCATCCAGAGAGGCAACGGAGTTTGAACGCAGCTGCATCATAGAATTGCAAATTGGATTAGGAATGTCTATTTTTTTTCCTTCCTTTACTGCCTTGAACATTTGGACACACGAGTTCATGTGATGAGCACATCTCTCGCCAAAGGTGGGTTCTTCAGAAACTTCAATTTGTTTTTTGTTTCCCTTCTCTTCCTCTTCTTATTCTCCAAAGTCTCGTGGACCTTTAGCTCTACAGTAACTTCAATTGCTGGATTCTAAGGAAGAGTTTTCCTAGGATAAGGAGGTATAGTTCGATCATCAGTTAATGAAGGGGTCTCCTCGGAAACCATCTTATCAGCTTCCTTCACAACATAGACACCGCCTTTAGCAGCAGATTCTGTTTGTGACAAAGACTCTGGTGTTGGCTGCCCAAAACTTAGACTAGGAACCTTGAGGGGTTTGGCGCCCTTTTTTATGTGTCGGTACTTCTTCTTTGGAGAAGAATCGGTAGCTCCATTCATGTCCTCCTTCGCACCAAAGGTTCGCCAACGTCAGATAAAGAACAAGGGAAGTAAAGAATAGTACAACAAAAAAGAATATGTTCTTTACCTTCCTAGTCTCCGAAGGTGTACGCTTACGAGAACGAGGCTTTGTTTCGGAGCAAGCAAGAACAGCCTGGAAGGTCATAAACATTAAAACCTGTGAAAGAAAAATAGGGCGGTGAAGAAAGAAAGAAAAACTACCTCTGCAGTCTTCTCAAGCCAACCCATAACCGATGGTGCGAAGTCAGTAAAACTCTGAGGATCTTCTACGAGACCTTGGCAAGGAGTATTATCATCATTCCATCCCCAAAGCCATGGACCTTCAAAAATTACTAGAGTCTTCATCCAGTTCTCGTCGTTAGAAAGACGAATGAGCTGATTGCCTTTGTATCCCTTTGGATCAAGATCACGAGCAATGATCTTTTGATCTTCAGTAATACCAGATGCCCAGTTGAAGCGAAACCTCTCCTTGCGATCAGGAAGATTTGGAGAATAGTTTGTTAAAAAAGGGGTGGAAGTATATTCGGTGGCTTCGTCATGATTAGAGACATCAGGGAGGGTAGAGAAGCCTTGCGAACGACATACAAATTCATTCAACAGGAAAATCGCATTCCCACTAAGCTGAAACACGCTGCGAGAAGGATTCAGACGAGATAATACTTCGCAGAAGATAGGGATTCTGGGATTGTATAAGGGAATGAGAAGACCAGCTTTTAACTGCCCTAGGGAGACTATGACTCTGTTCTCATTCCAAGCTTCTTTCTCAATCCATTCCAAGTTTAAGCAGGCACCCTTGTCGGATCCTTCAGGAACTATAAGCTTAATACCTAGTTGCTGAAAATCGTTGGTGAAGCCAGGAATCTCCTTAAGAGACGTTTTCTTTAATGGGAAAATGCTGGAAGTCAAAAATCAAAGATAAAATCACGATTTGTAAGAATGAAAGTTAATCAAAGGAAAAGTTTTGATCATATCATGATGATCAAGATGATCAGCACCAAGAAACTTACTTTTGAGCTTGACGAGGAGAAGAGATTTGTTTTAGAGACATGGTGATCAAAGAGGCAAAGAAGGTTACAAGCAAAAAATATTGGAGAAGAAGAAGTTAATGAAGGAAGTTCAACAAAAGACTTTAGAGAATTAGAGGCAGAGTTGCATAGGAAGTTAAGGAAGAAAAAGGAGAGTCAGAGTATAAAGGGTTAATGAGAAGCATCCGAAGGAAGGTATTTATATCCTAGGTTACCGTCGAAGAAGGTGAGAGGTCATAAAGGAGGTGGTTTTAATGATGTGTTGGTCATAAGGGAGACATGGAAGCGGTTTCATATGGATCTCGAAGACGTGGCGATATGTAATTTTTTTTTGAATTCTCTTTCCATCCTACCCTTGTTCGGATGACAAGAGAAGAGGCAAAATGTAGGGATATAAAATCACTTCGTCATGTGTTCGTATCTCGAGGCACAAATGCAGGAGAGACGAATACAAGGTAAACATTAAAGTGAATCTCAGCCAACTAAGGGATCTCTGTTTACCTCCTGAAATCATGACACGTGGAAAGCACCAACTAAAGATCAACGACCAAGTTTGAATTGGGTAGTTGTACATTTAATGCGCGAACAGAGTAGTCATATCAACAGTCTGTTAGTTGTCGGGACAGGTGGCGAATCACTATTGGGCAAAGAACAGAGAGGGAGCGATAACTATATCGAAGAATATTGGCAAGCGTCTCAGTGAAGCAAAGATCCAGCGAAGATAGATTCTTCTTCAAGAAACCTTTAGCGAGGATTTACCTGCGAAGTATAATGAGTTGTCATCCATTATCATAATTTGTCTGTAAATACCAGCGAAAACAATATAAAGAGGGTTGAACTTTCTGTGTAAGGATAATAGAGAGAGAATTAGTGAGAGCTATATTGTACTAAGACTGAGAGTTCGTAAATTCCTTATATCATAGTGAAATCACCCCGTGGATGTAGGTTTTAACGCGGAATGACAAAAATCTTTTGTGTTCTTTATTTTACTCATGATTGTGTGAATTAGAACCATAAATCTTGACCAAAACCATTGAGAGTAGATTAAGGTAAGTGTTTGGGTGTGTTCTAGGATTTCCTGCAACCACAATCTTGTTACAAAAAGAGTTGGGACTCCATTAAAGAGTAAGATGAAGCTCTGTAAAAGAGTAGAGAGACAATTTTTTTCTTTGGTTTGCAGCCGATCAAGGCCCCCATCTTTCTTCCAATATATAAGGAAAATGCGTGTCTAGAATTACTATAATACCTTTTGCTTCATAACTAAGCAGTCTTAGTGTTGTTCTGGTGTACTTTGTTGTAGCGTACTAAGAGCTTCTCCAATGGTCATTGTGCGTGTTTCCTATGTGGCAACACAAATAGACATCCTTTTCATATTTTTCCTTAAAATTAGGGAGCAGAAAAATATCCATCTCCAATGATATTGTATTTGGCCTCTTCTTTTAATTAATATAAATTTTATATTCAATAAATTAAAATTTTATTAGAGCTAAATAGGGTTATTTAATATAATAAAGTCAATTTAATTAAGGAAAAGCTGACTAGGATGAAGACATTCACCTAGAGGATGTCAACCCAAAATTAAACCGCATCACCTGTACATTGATTAAAGAAGTTAGGGTTGGAGATAGATTTTAGAGAAAATGGATGTGTGTAGATGCGTGTCGTAAGTGCAACAAATTAATCAAGATATTTCCCACTAATTAACTAGTAATATAGCGGTAATAAGGATCTTTCTCACAAAGAGCTGTGAAATTGAGATGTTATTTAGGTTAGCAAAACTAGAATAAATACTGATTAGGGGGGTTTGGTTTGTTTAAAACAATTTAAAAATATAATCAAAAGATAATAAGAAATAAAGATGATTAGGGATTCATTCGCCGTTACCAAATGTTATCTCGAGTTATCTATCTTCGTTAGAACCGTTCATCACCAACCGTAGAATAACAATAAGCTATGCTAACCCCAAAACTCCTTGTGTCACTTTATACGGAAGCGTCCGACTACCAGATTTTATTCATCTGAGCAACCAAGAATAAGCTCTCCAGGTGTAACCCAAACGAATGCATTAGGGTTTATGAATTTAGGTTGATCCTAGCCTCAAACACATAAGCTCGGTTTGCTTACTAGTGTTGTCTTCACACGCAATTGCTTTACAGAATCCCTCTGCAAGGTCTTGTGATTTCTACTTGTGTAGATCGTCATTCGACGATTACATGAATCTCACAACTCTCTACTAGAGATAGAATAACCAATAAATTAATTTAGCACGTGTTCCAAACAATCAAAAAATTACCCATAAATATTAGATAGTAAAAACAATCGATAAATAATTAAAACTCTAAATAAATTCATAACTAATTAAACTTCACGCTCAGAACATTAAAATCATCTGCAATCAAATAGAAATTAGCTATACATAATGTTCCTAACAATTAAACTAAAAAGAAAACAAATTAAAACTCAAACCCAAAAGTGGACCAATAGCTCCAAAGACCCATCTTGCTTCTTTGTTGGATGGAATGGTGGTATTGAACTGTGAACTGCAACCGTTGGTGTTGTGTTGGAGTGGTGGCGTACTGCAGCTGTTGTACATATGGAGAACATGCATGAGGGTGTAAGGGGTTGGAGAGGAGCAAAAGATCCTCTCTGTTGGAGGTGGTAATCCGGCGTGAGGAGGTATGATTTAAGTTGAAGTTCACGGTCTCTATTTATAGAGATTTAGACACCGGCTCCTTAGAGTTTCTCTTCGAATAGGACTCTCCTTAGCACTCCATCGACCACAACTTGTACAGGGATAGTACACAGATTACAGCCGCCTTTTCTCTAATTCTTCCCTTAAATATATCACACGCTACAATTGGAACCTATCTTATCTTCATTGAATACTCATGTCTTTCTATCCCAATCGAACTATATTCTTCCCCAGACTTGTCTCTACAGTTAATTCACCGATGGCAGCCAACTCCCCTATTGATCAATGATGATAGCATCACCCATGATCGAGTCTCAACCTCACTAACAACAACCACAGTTCCATTTTTTGCTACTCGAACTCCTCCATCACTCACCAGTTTCTGTTTAAACACCTTCCCTTATTCATCTACACTTCATCACTTCTAATGGCAGCATCAACCACAAGAAGCAACCTCCATTACCAATCTCCGATACCCATACAGCAAACCACTTTCACTCATCGATCATCATCTAAACTTTATTCTCAGCCACAATAAAACATCACTTCGTCCTTCTCTGGCAGCCATTAATCAACTGATCATCATTCACGAGCAACATCCCTTACTCACCATCATTCCATCGTGAACTGCCGTTATCTTCTTCAAATACCACCAGCAAACTTCGAGCTCCAATGGCAGCTAACTCCACCTTCCTTTACTGCCAATATCATTCATCGACACCGTAACCACCTACATCCAGCAAGACCTCAATTTCGATCTTCTCCACCTGTTTGTTGTTTGAAAACGAATTCCAACAAGTACCCACATCTTCTAACATCACCAGTAGTCCCATGATGTCCGCTACAACTCCTAACATGCTCGACAATTCAACCTAAAAACCATTATCACGATCATCACCAAGAACCCAGATTTGTGATCTGAATTTGGGGAAGAAGATAAGGTGCCCCGAGTAAAAGAGCTGATGCTCTTATTAACATTTGAATCATGGCATCCCTTAGGGTACGATGGGATGCCTATAGTAGCTGCCCTTTAAGTGACTATTTTGCCCTTAGTCTTTATTTTGCTCATAACTTCTTCTTACGAGGTCGGAATGACTTCAATCTTTCGCCGTTGGCTTCGTTTCTTCGTTCTCTACGTGATGATGATAAGAAATCCTGGATTTGGATAAGTTTCACCTGGTCTTTGTCCCTTCTTCACTTCTTTTAGATGATTTCCCTAATAAAAGATAACTAAACAAAAACAAACGTAATACACAATAATTCACAAGAAACCTAGCAAATACTAGCATGAATTGACATTCTAAATATGTAAAATATGCACTTATCAAATTCCCACACACTTAGTTTTTGCTAGTCCTCGAGCAAACTAGATATCCTAAACTAAACTAAACTAAAATACAACTCTTTTTCATTGAGGACACAGTTACACTTAGCATGTGTAACAAGCCTTTAAACCCCTAGGTGTCCCTAGTGGACGAGTTGTAGTCTCGTGATGGTTTACAAGAGGTATACCCACAAAACCTACTCCAGCTTCAAAGTCACAAACATACAAAAAGTTATGAGGACATAAAATTTCTGCACAATAATAATAAGAAGTTAGAAATGTCAAAGAACATTATTCTCATGCTTAACTCTTGAGTTAGGAGAAAACCACCATATAAAGAATCCAGACTCGAGAGCGATCAAATAAGCATTCCGCCTCGACTTCTGCCTCACCGATAGGGTTTTATGAAATTGACAATCAAAAGACGTATTTTATGGTTCTCATGTGCAGGTAGGAGTGAAGATAGAAAGCCTTTAAACCCCTAGGTGTCCCTAGTGGACGAATTATAGTCTCGTGAGGGTTTACAAGAGGTATACCCACAAAACCTACTCCAACTTCAAAGTCACAAACATACAAAAAACTATGAGGACATAAAGTTTCTGCACACTAATAATAAGAAGTTACAAATGCCAAAGAACATTATTCTCATGCTTAACTCTTGAGTTATGAGAAAACCACCATATGAAAGAATCCAGCCTCGAGAGCGATTGAATAAGCATTCCGCCTCGACTTCTACCTCACCAATAGGGTTTTATGAAATTGACACTCAAAAGACGCACTTTATGGTTTTTATGTGTGCAGGTAGGAGTGAAGATAGAAATCCTACACAAGTTGAATGGTTGGAAGGAAAAGGAACCTTCCGACTTATATGAAGATGTTATCCCATAGAAACGTGGGATGAAAAAGAACCCTTTTTTTCTGGTGACCTCTAAGAAAAGAAATCAACCACTATGCAAGGATGGGAATGATTACTTACCTTCTCATTCGGTCTATAATCAATACCACTCTCACAGCAAATAGAAACGTCTTCGGTATTCAATTGTTGATGATGAACTCTTGAACTTCGTAGAACCTTGACAAATTGTAACTCTTTTTCTCAATTCCTTGTTGCTTGAAACTTCTTTATAAATGTTTTCTTCCCTACGAATTTATTGAATGAATATAAAAAAAATATAAACTAATATAAAATATTTTTTTTTAAATTGAAATACAAACTAATAAATGAAACTAATGTGGCCATGGGAGAAGGATTTTGCCACTTGATTCTTCACAACTTGTATTTTCTTGGTATCATAAACTTCATAAAGAAATTCACATCTTTTGTTTTTCTTTCTTTTTCACTTAGTCTTCAACTTGGATATAAAATTTGTACTCCTCTTTTTGTTTCTTGCAAACCTTGATTGTATTCAACTTTCTTCGCGATTTTGATGTCGCTCTGCTTGTTGAGATTATGTGTTTCTATTGTTGCTTTATCGAGAGAATGGTGTTAACTGCAAACAAGACTACAAGATAGAGTTAGCAATTCCGATGATACCATCATGATTGAAAAAATTAGCACTCAAGAGAACAAAAAATAGTGCTAAGGGGGTGCGAGGTTGGGTAGCTCATCATTCTATTCGGAATTTTTACAGATGAAACACTCTAAACAGACAGTTGAAGGTTTGGTGCCTCTCTCATGGGTATTGAATGATCAGCTTCTCTAATATTGTATTCTCTACCGGCGGTTTAAGTCCATTTTTTCAGATCTAGCCTCTCAACAACTAAGCAACCCAAATGTAGTTCTCTAATACTTCTAAGTTCAGTTATTTCGGTTAGAACTATGTATGTAAACTTAGCTAGAAGTATACAAAGTGACTCTAAAATATCTAAAAGTTGGAGGTTTATGCAATTATTTACAAAAATTGAAAAAAAATTACTCTATTAAAGTGAAACTCTAACTAAAGGACTAAAAACTCTATATGCAAAATATGCAAATACTCCCCCACACTTAAACTTTACATTGTCCTCAATGTCAATTGACTCCTTCAATGTAAAATCAAGATGGGAAATCCCTATTAAGGTATGAAACTAAAAAGCAAAAGCAAAAGATAGAAATACAAAACCAATGGGTTGCCTTTTAATTCAGCGCTTAGTTTAACGTCCTCAGCCTGACTGTCTTATTAGTGTACGTTAGCGTCCGTACACTAACAATCTGAAAATCTGGGGATCCACCCAGATAACAATCTATAACTCTAATAACAACTTCATACAATGATTAGCACAATATATAAATAATGAAATTGTTATTTTATGGAAGTTTCCCCCACACTTAGTCTTTTCTACACTTGGAAGTGTATAAAGAACATAGAACAAGGGTACTTCTTTGGTTTCCTCTTGGTGAACTTCCAGTGTGTTAGAATCAAACACATCTAGTGGTAGATAGTTAGAAGAAAAATAATTCTTAAGAATTTTTGTAGCATATATACCCAACCCTAAGTGAGGTAACTCCTTAAAAATCGGGTTAACAACCTTTTGGAGCTATTTCGATTGGGGAAGTAGGATCAAAAGATATAGAAGTGTGTAAAGGATTAGACAAACCTTTTACGGAATCCACTAGTACAAATTTGTGCTTATGTGACAGTTAAAAACTGCCACCAAAATATTTATGTGACAGTTTTGGAAAATAATTGCACTGTCATTAAAGCCTCTGTTACGAAAGGGTCTATAAAAATTGTTAGGGAATCATGACTATAAGTATCAATTTTTTCATAAACCTGTCCTTGTTGACGACTTAATGTAACCGTTTCTAAATAAAACTGTCATCAGTAACTCAATTTCTTGTACTAAGCTCACAGTTCTTACATAAAACTGTCATTATAGACAAGTTACGGTAACATCTTCTAAAGAAAACTGTCATCGAAAACTCAATTCCTTGTACTAAGGTAACATTTCCTTCATGAATCTGTCACAGTAGGAAAAAATTTCTAGATAAAACTGCTACCGTAAATTCTGTTATGTGACACATTTTTTGTTAAAATATCATTATGGTGTTAGTGACATGCTCAAGGAGAAAATAAATATCAAAATTACAATATGACAATAATTATGGAAATATTTTATAGTGTTTAAATTGATTTAATAAGTAGTACAGAACTAAAAATTTCGAACTAAATAAGTTGAATACAAGCTAATGTATGACATAATTTAACATAATTCTATATACTTCATAGAAAAGTATTCTTAGTACCGACTAAAAGAAATTAACAATGAAATTGGAAACCATATCTATTTTTCATAAAGTTGATCGAAATCTACTCGTTTCATGTTTTAATACCCAAATCTGGACCAACAGACCTGCGACATCATGTCACCAACGCTTGAACCAAAATCTGGACCAACACAATCATGTCACCAACTCTTGAACATGTTTTATTATCCATGATTTCTTCTTCGTAGCACTCTGACTTCCTCTACAACAAGAGTACAAAATAATTACCATTAATTATATATCTAAAGCAACAACACAATAGATCTTTTATTAAAAGAATAACGAATAGCATTAAACAATACTAGAAGGAAAAGTTAGCAGTAAACAAGCAAATTAAAAAACATAAATTATGAATACACAAACTCGTACCTTCCCCAAACACCTCATTATAGATTCTAGCTGAATCACCCTATCTTCACATCCCATCATATAAATAAAACCCACACTTTTACAATATTACAATTTCAGAGACATAAATATTATAAGCGAAACTGATAGCAGTAAGTTTACAGTTTTTGATAACCCATTTATAATTACAATTTTGTAGTTAAAGGGCTTCAAATTTTGACTAACCCATATATATTCCAATTTTTGTAGTTTTTCGATCTGCATGACTCAGTTTTCAATTGGACAAAGCAGTGCTCATAAGAAAAAGGTAAACATCATTTAGTAGTAGGATCCTAATATTGAAGTCTTAAGCCAGAAATTACCACTGGGCTAGATGTATGTTGTTTGATGAATTTCAGGATGATACTAAGCAAGTAAAAAAATGTAATAACAACAAAAGTTGAAAATGCCACTAACCTTAAGTGAATTTTGCAGTCATTCAATCTCATTCACATACCGATTGAAACTCTCCTTGTCAATAAGGTAATACGTTGCCGACCTAAATTGGGTTTCCTATTAACAAACAACCAAGTGAAGTAACAACCTGATTAGGCTCTATAAAAAGCATATACCATAGTCTTGTTAAGATGTAACAAATCAGGATTTATAAAAAAACACACAAACTAGAGTCTGGAAAAGGTTTTTATTGCCTTCCACTACATTTCTTGAGTGAAAATACGTCTCTGGAAATCATTTAAAGTCAACAGGTTACAAATCATGAATGAACAACTCTGAACTAGCTCTCTAAAAATGCAGAAGTGTCATTACGATTTAGAAATTTGAGATATGACAAGACATCAATGTCTTAGTTTCTCGCTGCATCATACTATGATAAAATGATAAGATGCTTCTATAAGACTTGGCTAAATCATACACGGGAATAGATGAGTAATGACAAATACGCAAAATTCTAAACAGGATTTTGTTGGCCCAGATAGTTCTGCTTGTTTCTAAAGCTAAAAAAAAAATTACATAGAAAGAAAACAAAACTTGACTTCGGATTGAACTACTGAAGTAATTGAGGAACTTTCTAAAGCTTCCAATAACACAAAAGTTTGAGAACTGACCAGAAGAATGGAATCTGCCCGTGACCCTGCTGAAAGTGCATCAATGAACTCAAGCCTTTTAAATACTTGTTCAAGCTTTTGTGCAACAACATCTTTGTCTAGCAACTCATCAGGCTTCGTATTGCTCTTTTCTGTTGCAGTCTCGTACTCCAAATCTCTCTTCAAGAAAAAAAAGTTTCAGTAACCATAATCATTTGATCATAGTTGTAAAGAAATGTAAAAAAAAAAATAGTAGTAGCAACAACCAACTTAGTAAGATCCTACAAAAACCAATCAATCATACTAGAAAGACAAATCTAAGTAACTGGTGAACCTGAAGTGTAATTAGACGATCTTGGAAATTTTATATTATAATATCTCATCCTATGATCTGACTTTGCTACTCATCTGTATAATACTCCAGAATTTTTATCTGAAACAAGAGACGTGGAGTAGTTTCTTGAGGACAGAAGAAGTAAGCTTGTAAAAGTAATGAGAAGCAATAAGATGCCAGATATCACATACAAGATGAAGTTGATCAGAATATGCATGAGGTAAGCCTAAGGCTGGAGCTAAACATCCAATTGCTTGCAAGCCTTGCATTTCCTGAACATACCCAAATAGATACTGATTTTGAGAAGCAAGAAATTTCTGCAAATCACATTTGTGATCAAGTTGCTGCAAATCACATTCATGTCACCTATGGTTGAACATGATAATATTCATAATCAAGGTCTAATGTCATTAAGATTAAAAATATAAAAAATAATGTAACCAAAACTGCAATCAGCTCAACTTTCGTTTGATCAGGATATGTGCTACATTATCGTCATTGTCATCATATCTAACTACACACAATCTAACTAACTTACAAGGAAGGTGACCCGTTAAGATTATCGGCAGCGAATCCATTGACATTAATGGAGTTATAAGAGTATGAATCATGGGCAAGCGTCTGAGAAAGAAAGACAGAGAAGTTACTAGGTACAAAAACAAAAATAATTTTAAAAAGTAGTTGGGAGACACCAAAACAGATGAAAAATAATGAAATGGTTGATCGACTAACCTTCTCCTGTGAGCGAGAGTACATGAATGGCATATAATGTAGGAAATTTGAAACTCTTGAAGTATATATCCGCATACCTGCATGGTTTGAAAATTTCAAACACGTGAATTAAGGATGAAATGAACTACATTGATCCTTTTTTTTTAAAAGCAACTTCATTGCATTTTGAATCTTTGATGCTAGGAGAATTAGGACCATTTGCCCTTACTTCTCAATTTGCCTTGTCAAGTGGCTTTTGTCCCACAAACCTGCACGGGAAAGATAACCCCACATGATACAAGGAGTTTGGATAAATCCAACCAATTACAAGACTAATTCAGTCATGCTAAAATGATGGCAATGTATCAAGCTAAAAACTATTAAATATCATAGAGTTTACAGCTTCTTGAAACTTCACTTACCTTTTGTTGAAGTACTCTCCATCGGCTTCTAACATTGGAGCTATTTTTTCGTCTAATCTTTGCATGACAATCAGTAGCTTTTGCATGCTTTCTGTGAGTTCTTGATCATCCATATTAGTTTCGGCTAGAGTCTGACAAACAAAAAAAACATTCTTAATGGATGCACAACCAATCCAAATTTCTCATTGCTTTTCGGGGTACCTCTCTAGAATTTAAGATTAGAGGCATGGAATATATGTTTTATTATCTTGCAGTTTGTTCATATAAACAAGTTGGACAAAGTAAGGAGTCAAACACAAGATAACTTAACCTTGACAAGTACCAAAGACGAACTGCAGGCTTCTGAAGCAATAAATGTACTCAAGAAATAAATATAAATACAGAAAGACAATATTGATAGCTAAAAGTAAAGGGTATGACGAGTGTCACATTTATAAGCCAATAAGATACAAAACCAAAACTTTGAGAAAAATACACGACCTTTAGCTCGTCTTTGCAAAGCAAGGCTGAGTTGATTAAACAGGTCCCCTACTAATTCCTTTTGATTTATAAGTTCTATTAGTGCTGCTCGATGCCCACGACTACGAACTAAGGCAGTATACTGCAGGGAATGTATAACATGAACATATAAATACAGAACACATCAAACAAATGCAAATAACAGCATAATGCTTTTATCTACGACCTTAGTAACACAGGAAAATACTTAGATACAGAAAGAAGATGACCTCTTCCTCCAATTCTCGACAAACTAGTGCGGTCCTCCATCTCAAATGAACTTTGGATTGGCTGACATCTGTATAAATATGGTCACCAACATATAATATTTCATCTCCTTGGACTTTCAGGGAACTCTCTACCATTTGAGCACTTCCACCTGAGTACAAACCCCCTAAAGAAAATGAAGGTATGCTCAGATTATCTTTCCCAATCGAAAAATATGAAGAATGATACTAGGGTGAACACCAAGGGACCCTATTAGAATGACTATATTTTCAGAATCACCTGGTCGGGTCTTGAAGCAAGGGCGCATTAAACCCTCCTCAGTGAAAACCTCATACACAGGGTGCTCCACTTGAAAGAACTCTGGTTTTCTTGCTGAAACTATAACCTAGACAAGAAAAAAGAATACATAAATTCCCTCGGTATTCAGCTACTTCAGAACTACATCCAATGACGCTCGAAAATAGATTTAAAGACTATCTATATAGGTAGTGATAAAGGTCAACATCTCGAACGTTTTTGTTATCATATTGCAGTGGTGTCAGCTGTTCTTACTTCTTAAGATTTTGAATGTTGAAAATCATAGATTTATCGACAGAAAAATGATGGCAGAATCGAGGAGAAGGATAACATACCATGTCAAAAAGATCTCACCAGCCCATATCATTAGGTAGAAATCGATTGAAGGAATGTTTCATCATTGTTTCTGTATAATGATAATCTGAGTTTTTAATATGTACCAACTGCTTACCAGCATGATGGAGGATATTCAAATGAAAAAAGATAATATAATCATTTGATATCATACCAAGAAGGAAAATTTCACAAAAATACCTCTTGTTGATCCAAAAGTGCCAGTGGAAGTTCTGGATCAGGCTCTACAAAACATTCAGGCTTAGACATTATCTCACTCTGTAAAGATGTGAAAAGTATCGAGGCCTGTGAGATCATGGATTTTACTATTCGACACGATATGACAGATGCACCAACAAAAGGTATACCTTAAACTGACCTTCTACATGTGCTCTAAAAAGGGCCTTCCCAACAGCCTAAAAGAACACGTCAAAAGGTTAAAATGAAATAAAGCTGAAATCCCTTGTTGGGCGTAAGAAAAGGTTGAACATATTTCAAATAGGTTTCCGAATTCATGAAGAGAAAAGATTTCCCAATGTAATACATGATTTATGTTGCATCTCAAATGCTAAGCTGGATAACGAAATTCTACAAAAAGAGAAAGATATTCACATACAAAAAGCAAGTGACATGTGAAATTACACAAAGAGGCTCAAAACCAAATATAAGGATAGTGACATGATTGCATTTCCTTGTAAATTCCTTTATAATCAAGAGAACCAAGTTCAGATGGTATTGCTCCGCCGTCAAATCTGTCGACCATTTGAAAAGAGAACATGTAAGAAAAAAACTAAAAAAATATGTTTCAAGTATTAAGAAAACAAAAATATATTGTGATAGGAAACAAATCAATATTTGTGGCAAACTAGAGATGGCACATAGGACTCACAAAAAACGCTCTTACACCGTACACATATTCAACAAGTATTTACTTCCTGAACAACACATACCTGCATAAATGCCACAGCTGTTGATACAGAGAAAAGTGTATTAAGGAACTCCCATCTACTCTCGTTCCTTAGATCAACCAGTTCCCTCCCATATATCTCACTGACAAATAAATCAAACAAGTATTTTAGAGAATATGCACAATCTCTCTAAATGGATCATTAAAAGGAAACCTGAGTTACTTTTGGACAGAATGCAGGTAAATAGTATAATGGAAAGACCAGAACACCAAGGTTGTGAATCATGTGAACCCATCATTAGATTTTTATACAAAGAGTCCACATAAACAGAAAGACACACTTCCAGTAGTATTCTTTGTTACCTATCAGGAGAAGAGATCTTCAATCAACTTGAGTAGTTCTCTTGTAGGGAAAAATAATAGAGAAAACATATTGCTGCATAAACTAGAGAAGAATTAAAAAATCGAAAATTTATACCTCGTAAAGAATCACATTTTAGAAATCTTCGGACCACCATAAAAAACCCAATCAACAAACTCAGGACCAGAATTTTTCCTGAGAGAAGAAATCGAAAGATTCATGTATTTTCTAATGGAGATAAAAGAGAGAGCTTTAAAGATCGATTTCTATACACAAGAACAAAGAGGTGATGTTTCACAGCAAGAGCGATAGATAGTGTAGGAAAAGATGTAACGTTTCACAGCAAAAGATGAAACCCTAGATTGAAGTAATAAAGGAGATCCCGGGTTTTGCTAAGAGAAAAAAACCATCAGAAGAGGGAGATGAGATCTGCTTGTACATAGGTTAGAATTGTTGAAAGAGATTAGGTTTTTGATCTCTAATGAAAATAAATAGAAATGAATGATGGTATTGAGAAATTGTACTTAAGCTTCTACTTTTGCGATTTTCAACAAAAATGAGAGGGAAGGGGTTGGTCGAGAGAGACCCACTACAGTCCACGACCGGTAGATAATGACTTATTTAGGACTCAACTACCAAAATCGTGGGTTTGAAAATGCAATATAAGAGATTATATGAAAGGTAGTAGTTTCAATCAAAAGTGTCACCATAAATGGAAGAGGTTGTAATTTAAAGAACTGTTACCTATAAGTTTACACTTTGATAACAGTTTTTATTTAAAACAATTACAATAGCTTGAGAATAGTAACAGTTTATAACTGTTATTATATATCAATGTATAGTAGCACTTTTCTACAAAAACGGTCATTGTATAACTGTTTGGTAACAGTTGAAAAACTGTCACAATTATTCTCCTATATTGGTATGAGTTTTAGTAAAAAACTATTACATATATCTCATAGCCTATTCTTCTGTGACAGTTTATTCGTGAACTGTCATGGTTTCTGATTGTGAACTGTCACTAAAGCCCATATTTGTACTAGTGATCCTCATCCCTTTTTAGTGAATTATTTACCTCATGTGCATCGTGGTCCTTTATCAAACTATTTGAAAGCCATTCTTTATCACTTTCTGCTTCAACCGAAATCTTAGCATCATTATAATCCCTGGCAAACTCAATTGGGTCTTCCACGAAATCAATCAATTTAGTTTCATTCTCGAATAAAGGTCGCTCATATTTCTCATCATCATCGGACCAAAAATTAGGTTCATATGTAAGAGCATCCTCTAATGTGTATTCCTTAGAGATATAAAAATCCCTATATTCATCATCATCAGAATCAAAATCCTCTCCCAAAAAGTCTAGTTCGTTGGTGCAGCTCCTAATATCTTCATTTGAGTATGTTACACCATTTATGACAATAGATATGTCATACCAAATCTCCTCCATTTGAATAAGCGAATGATTCATTATTATGATCCGGAGTTGGAATAATTTTATCATTGTTGCATGGACTTTCAGAAGGTTCATCATCTTCCGAATTATCATCGATCATATATTCATTACTAACCATGGAAAAATCATAATTATTTTGGCTTTGAGACCAAAATTTTTCCTTCTTCATTTCCTCTTTAAGTTGACCCATGTGATTCTTCAAGACATCTATGGTCCTTTTAAATTCTTGGAGTGTATCTTCAATCTTCTGATTCCGCTGCTCAAAGTGTTCAAACAACTGGGTAATGCTAGATTCTATATTAGGATATCTTATCCCTTTACTTACTAAAATATCTCTAACACAAATCTCCTCCCTTTGAATGGGTGAATGATCATGGATACAATCGTAAATCGGGTCGAGAATATTATAGTTAGGTTCAGTTGATGAAAATCTCTCTAAAATTGAATCCATACGTGTCGTATAATCTCGGAATTCATCTGTCAAATAAGAAAAAACATGATTAGTAGCATAACTATCCTCATATCCTCGTGATCGTTCACGTATATACCCGTCATAAGGTTGTTGATATGTATGAGAATAATTGTAAGGTTCCATAGGATATTGATCGTAACCAAAGGATTGGTTTTGATTATACCCATGGTATGGTTGGTAGTTGTCATAAGTATGGGATTGAAAACCATATTGAGTACCACTATTATATATTTTATCTTATGCACCGTACATATTATTTCGTTAAGGAAACATGACGACTCACAAGAATAAACAGAAAATCCAAACAAAAATATAAAAACAAAAACAAAAAGTGATACTTACAACCTGCTTTAATAATTTACCTCCCGCTTTTTTACGAAAATTAAACACCTTCAACAAGTTGTTAACACCATGAAAACCTAAAAATCTGAAAAACACTAAAGAAAAGCGTGAAAATATCTAAACTACTAAAAAAAAAAAACTAAAAAAGATAACAAATCAATTAACCACTGCTCCTTGGCAGCGACGCCAAAGTATTATGTGCGTCGTAAGTGCAACAAATTAATCAAGATTTCCTACTAATTAACTGGTAATATAGCGGTAGTAAGGATCTTTCGCACAGAGAGCTGTGTAATTGAGATGTTATTTAGATTAGCAAAACTAGGATAAATACTGAAAAAGGGGGGGTTTGTTTAAAGCAATTTGAAAATGTAATCAAAAGATGATAATAAATAAAGATGATTAGGGATTCATTCGTTGTTACCAAATGTTAACTCGAGTAGTATACTTATCTATTTTCATTATAACCATTCATCACCAACCGTAGAATAGCAATAAGCTCTGCTATCCCCAAAACTCCTTGTGCCACTGGATGCGGAAGCGCTTGACTACCATATTCTATCCATCCGAGCCACCAAGAATAATCTCTAAATGTGTAACCCAAACGAATGCATTAGGTTTTATGAATTTAGGTTGATCCTAGCATCAGACACATAAGCTCAGTCTGCTTACTAGTGTTGTCTTCACACGCAATTTATTTACAGAATGCTTCTGCAAGGTCTTGCGATTTCTAGTTGTGTAGATCCTCATTCGACTATTACACGTATCTCACAACTCTCTACTAGAGATAGAATAACCAATAGATTAATTTAGCACGCGTTCCAAACAATCTAAGAATTACCCATAAAATATTAGATAGTAAAAAAAATCGATAAATAATTAAAATTCTGAATAAATTCATAACTAATTAAGCTTCACGCTCGGAACATTGAAATCATCTGTAATCAAATATAAATTAGCTACACATGATGTTCATAACAAATAAACTAAAAAGAAAACGAATTGAAACTCAAACCCAAAAGTAGACCACTAACTCCAAAGACCCATCTTACTTCTTTGTTGGATGGAATGGTGGTATTGAACTGTGAATTGCAACTGTTGGTGTTGTGTTCAAATTGTGGCGTACTGCTTTTTTTGTATATAAGGAGAACTGGCGTGAGGGTATAAGGGGTTGGAGAGGAGCAAAAGCTTCTCTGTGTTGGAGGTGGTAATCAGGCGTGAGGATGTATGGTTTAAGTTAAAGTTCATGGTCTCTATTTATAATGGTTTAGTCACCGCCTCCTTAGAGTTTCTCTTCAAATAGGACTCTCCTTAGCACTCTATCGACCACAACTTGTACAGGGATAGTACACAGATTACAACCGCCTTTTCTCTAATTTTTTTCCTTAAATATATCACACGCTACAATTGGAACCTCTCTTATCTCCTTTCAATACTCAGGTTTTTCTTTCTCAATCGAACTCTATTCTTTCCCTGACTTGTCTCTATAGTTAATTCACCGATGGCATCCAACTCCCCTATTAATCAATAGTGATATAAGCACCCATGATCGAGTCTCAACCTCACTAACAGCAACCAAAGTTCCATGTTTTGATACTCAAACTCCTCCATCACTCACCAGTTTCTGTTTAAACACCTTCCCTTATTCATCTACACTTCATCACTGCTAATTGATATGGTCGTCTGCACGTCAAAATTATTTATTACTTTCTACTATGCTGAAGTGATGGTTGTTTTATGTGCAGGAGAATGGGCCATCAGAAATGGATTTATGCATTTGCTCTTCAGGTCTGATTCCAAATATGTGATTGAAGCTTTTATATCTTGCCAGGTTCATTTGTTTGCAATATCAAGATGGAAAAATATATGTGAAAGTGTTAATAACTGGTGCTTTATTCATAGCTCAGGGAAGTAAAATTTTCAGCAGACTCATTATCAGAGAGGGGAGTTAGATTGGTAAGAGGAGAATGCCTTATTTTTAACCAAAGGCCTTCCTTCCTATGATCACCTGAAAATGAACTCCAACCTTATTTTCGATTCAGTTAGTTTTATTGTTCATACTTTCTAATGTCTATCTATTTTGACAGTTTTTGATTTCCAGTCACCTAGTTCTGGAACTGTTTTCTATTCTTTGAGTTCCTGTAGTTTTCAATAAAATCATATTATCGAGCAAAAAAAATGAAGCAAGGGTAAGAAAGGAATGTTCCCACGAGGAGGTCTTGGTTGTTGTATGTTTCGAAAACTTATGTAAACGGGGGAAATTTTCTGATTAAAAGTAAATTAAACTAATTAAGAAAGCTAAGAATAAGTAAAAGTAAATTAATAAGATGAGAGAGTTGATTAGGTTTTCGTATTTATCCACAAACATGTTCTTGTACTAATAATTAGAATTGATATTTAATTTTTTTTTCCCTAGAATACCTTGATCGCAAGAATATACCGTAAATTTCTTCAAGTCATCAACAAACACATTAAAAGATGTGAATATGAATTCTACCAAGAGAACAACCTAACGTGGAAAGCGCACTAATTCAATTTAACAAAGGTCATAACTCACATGCAATTACTAGGATGCATCACTACGAGCAACAACCGCACTATGCTACTTGTATTCAAGGAGTATCACTTTTGCGTATAATAAACACTAAATTAGCTTTAGATATGAATGTGACTTAAATCAATTTGCAACTTAACTAAACAAACAATCAATCAATTAGATATTTATAGTGAATCATAATCAATAAATATGAGACAAAACTAATTCATTGAACAAAGAATCATATATTATGAAATCCAATTATTCTCTAACCAACAATAAAATTAACTACTCATAATATTTGGAGTTTACACAATTGAGTTTAAGAAGAAAAGAAATTTCAAATCCTAGATGTGAGAATTCTTCCCGTACGAACCTACAAAAAGAAGTAGAAAAGGTGAGAAGAGAACTAGGTAAAAACCTAGATCTCTCTCCCTCTTGTTGAAGTTGCTCTTATATAGCTTTCTCCCTTGTAAAATATTTCTTAGAATAGAACTCTAACCCTAGGTTTCCATAATTAAATCAAACCCAAAACATCCATAAGCCCATAAATCAGAATAATAAAAAGAAGCCTGCGCTTAAAGCCCACATATTTATTAGGCCTGTCAGTCTCGCAGAACTGACAGGTTATTTCATATTTCTTCGCGATTTCACGTAATTCATTTGGACATTTCAACAAGCATCTAACGTGCATTTTCTTGTGGTAATTTAAAAATCTGAGATTGGTGATTTTAATCACCGATTGATCTCCTTCCTTGCAAATATCGCACTCATGCATATACACATTCAATCCAAAACAATATTACACTACCAACACCCATCAGATCATGGCAGCTTCAACCTCTCATCCTTCTAATCTATTTCTTCTCTACTTTTCGAACTCAACAACTCTCACATGTTCTTGGGTTCTATTCCTTGTATTCCACCATCTTCCGGTTCTCCATAAACACCAACGGGAACCTCTATTACTTCTCAATCTCCTATTCCATTCATTCTTGAACTCGAGCCAAACTCGCTGCCTTCTCAGGTAGAACCCATATCTTATTTCTACTTTTCTCTTCTTGGCAATCTCTATTTCACATTCTAACAGAGACCCACAACTCCATCTCTTCCAATTCGAGTCCATCCTGCCTTATTTGTCTTCTTCTTCTCTGTTTGCTTCTCGGCTACAGACCATTCCCATATATTCACGTCACCATCTACATACTCTAAGCCAATTCATCTTGTGATTACCAAAAAGCTGGCAACACAACCACATGAATCAGATGATAAATCAATAAACAAAAACGCAATGAAAATATAAAGATTAAATGCAAGAAATTAAAAGAATAATCAACATAAAAGAAATTTAACGTGGTTCGACAACGAAGTGTCTACATCCACGGGTAATGAAGGTTTGGGCGTTTTCATTGATGATTGAGTGTTACAGAAGGATGAAGTTCTCTATGCTGAAAGTAAAATTGGTGAAGAAGAAGAGTCCCCCTCTTCTATCCTAGTCTTCTGCTTATAAAGGAAAGTAAAAAATATGGGTTATCCTTATCTTCATATTTTTAGTAAGCTTCCTGTTTCAACATCAAATTTTTCCACGTGTCGATGGATGTCCGCCACGTGTCGTGATCTGCCATATGTCAATGTTGATCTTATCCTTGAATGACCTTAATCTAACTTTGGTGCAGAACAGGCTTGGTGATGGACATGCTTGGTGAACATGCTGGTGCGAGACAAGATGGTGCGAGACGAGCTGGTGCGGGACGAATTTGTGAGGGACGAGCTGGTGCGGGACGAGTTGGTGCAGGACGAGTTTGTGAGGGACGAGCTAGTGTGGGACGAGTTGGTGAGGGACAAGCTGGTGCAGACAAGTTGTGATTGTGGACTTGAGTTATGGTTTGTGCTGCGGTCCAATCAATAATAAATGGTGACCTTTTTATATCTTAGAGTTGCTTCTTTGCACACCGTTGCAGAATCATATCCTACTTCGGCTCTTAATCGTTTTCCACATATTGAGATAGATTTATTATACTCACAGCACTAACTTTATTTTCTTCGAAGTCGCAAGGGTCATCAAAGCTGAAGCCTCTCCATAGACCCGGTCAAAACTCTACTAGCGGTAACGATCGTGGTAAACTTTCTTGACAATGAGTGGAAACTTGAAAGTTGTCATCAGAAGTCGTATCTTAAGAACCAATCATGAATAGTTAACATTTGTTTTGGTTACCAATCATAAATCATATGAATCCGTCGTAAGAATCAGTAAGTACTAAATACTGAGCAAAGTCAATGCCTAAGACGTCATCTCAGGGTCACACGTGTGGACTCTCACTGTGGATGGAATGAAATGGTTTCATCTTCCTCAACATTAGATATCCATGCATCAAAACAAAGACACAAACAATAAAGCGCCAATTGATAAGAACATGAATGCGATCTATGGATCTTATTATCTCCGTCTTCTTCCATTTTCTTTCTCCTCTTCGACCACCTTATTGTGTCTGTTGATGGTCTTTCAAAACTGTTCGGCAAAAGAGAATACTATTACACCAACCCAATTCATCACTGACTCTCAAACTTTAACTTCTTCTGGCGAAATCTTTCAACTAGGATTCTTCAGCCCCGTTAATTCCACAAATCGCTATGTTGGAATTTGGTATAACAAGATTCCATTAAAAAACATTGTATGGGTAGCCAACAGAGACACCCTTAAAGGATTCATCTGGTACCTTTGGACTACAAATGTTTCAAATTTCGCTACCCGTAACAGTTCAGTGGCTGAGCTATCGGACACGGACCTTGCTTTTCTACTCGTAGACGATAGTAGTACAGGGGGGGTCTTATGGCAGAGTTTTGACAACCCCACAGATACGTTTCTTCCACTAATGAAGATTGGCGGAAGTAGTTTAACAGGCACAAAACAAGAGCTTACATCGTGGAAAGATGAATCTGATCCTTCAGTTGGGATTTTCTCTGCTGGGCTCGAACTTGTAGACAATATCCCTCAGTTGGTCGTCTGGAGTAATGCGTCTCAACGACTTTGGCGAAGCGGTGTGTGGAATAGTAAGATCTTTATTGGCATTGCCAACTTGGAATCTGTATATAATGATGGATTCTATTTATCGAAAGATACTCGAGATAAGAGTATATATATAAGTTTTAACTATCTTGACAAATCAAGGAAGCAAAAGTACGTATTGGGTTATGGAGGAGAATTATCTGCAGAGATTTGGAATGAAGAAAAGAGTGAGTGGTCACGATCTTGGTCCACACAAGACGATAAATGTGACGCTTATGCAATTTGTGGCCCTA
This sequence comes from Papaver californicum, assembly GCA_023531435.1. NCBI lineage: Eukaryota > Viridiplantae > Streptophyta > Magnoliopsida > Ranunculales > Papaveraceae > Papaver > Papaver californicum. The sequence continues at coordinate 1,897,510 of JAJJMC010007665.1, forward strand.
AGGGTAGCTGTAATGCATTAGATTCTCCAATATGTAGCTGTCTCATAGGTTTTGCACCCAAGTCTGAAGATGAATGGAGCAAGGGAAATTGGTCGGGTGGGTGTGTGAGGAAAACTCAATTAAGTTGTCAAGATAGCTCTAGCAGTTCTCAGAGTGATAATGGGTTCATGAAGCTAGGAACAATGTGTTGGAAAAGTACCTTCCTGTAACAGAGAAATACAAACACAGAGAACTTGAAGATGATTAAGGGAGGGTTAGAATTAAA
>JAJJMC010007665.1:1912774-1957981 GCA_023531435.1 Papaver californicum
CTCTGTGCTTGAGTGTGTGTGTTGTTTATTTCTAACCCTCCCTTAATTATCTTCAAGTTCTCTGTTGTTTGTGTTTCTCTGTTACAGGAAGATTATTATCCAACATAAGTCGGGGAATTCTTTATCTTCACAGAGATTCAAGATTGAAAGTCATTCACAGAGATCTTAAAGTTAGTAACATCTTACTGGATGAAGAATTGAACCCGAAAATTTCAGACTTCGGCATGGCAAGGATATTTGCGGGCAATGAACACCAAGCCAATACAAGAAGGGTTGTTGGAACATTGTAAGTTCCACACTCACTTGATTATGCGAGCAATTGATTTTTGTTGATGTATTTCATGCCCTGATTGAGCTTCGTCAGTAATTGATATATATGTTCTCGAGTACCTGATCTGCAGTGGCTATATGCCTCCTGAGTATCTAATGGAAGGGAAGTTTTCTGAGTAATCCGACGTTTTAGTTTTGGGGTATTGCTACTTGAGGTCGTGAGTGGAAAGAGGAGCAGTAGCTTTCACCATCAGGAAATACCCGTGATCCTTCCCGGATATGTAAGAGTTTCCATATACCTTCTCAAGTCAATTCATCAACCATTCTTTTATGTAGTTTTGCATTTCCAATTCTATTCTGTGGAAATGTGTCAAGGCATGGCAATTGTGGGTTGACAATAAGATGGAACTGCTTATCGATCCAAAGTTACTGTGTACATCAATTTCTCGGACGGAAATTCTTAGGTGCATTCATGTGGGATTGCTGTGTATTCAGGAATTTCCAAGAGATAGACCAAGCATGTCCGCAATACTTACCGTGCTTACCAGTGAAAATGCATTTCTTCCTTCCCTAAAACAACCTGCTTTTGCGGAGAGACGAACTTCTTCACAATCAGATTCGTTTCCAAGTTTTCAGGAGTCGGCCTCTATAAACAATTTGACTATAACCAATGTGGAAGGCAGGTGAATACTTATACATAGCGTTCTAAAATGGAAAATTCCTGGGTTTTGTACTGCTATGCTCAATACTTGATTGACTTCATTTTTTTCTTCTTTACTTTGATGCCATACCATATATCTCTCTCAAATTGGGGCCATCGTGCATGGCACCTCCCCCTATTCAACTTAACAGATATCTCAAATTTCAGAGGAAACAAACAAAAAAGAGGAAGAAAGAAAAGAATTCAATGAAAAAACGCGTTGAAATTTCAAAGATAAACTATTGTTTACGTGTTGACTAGAAAAACCATACTTTGTTTTCTACCACTAATGTATTCTTTTGTTTTCTTTTTTTCATTTTTATAATTTATGTTCTTGACATTAGTCAGTGGCGGCTGGAGAAGCTTTTAGTTCATTCTCGAAAATTCCCTTTTTTTGTTCCTAAATGATGGACATAAGGAGAAGGATTTCATTCTCAAAACTCACTCTTCTTATCTCTTTATTACTCAGTCTATCTCTCTTCTCTATTTCATCAAATGCTCAACAGATTTACGTTGATAATAAACAAAATGATTGTTATACCAAAGAAACATTACCTTACACAAATGGGTTTGAATGCAATAATCCTAACCGATCTACTTGCACTTCATACCTTACTTTTCGATCTCAACCTCTTTACGATTCTGCAACAACTATCGGCTATCTATTGGGTTCACAACCATCAGAAATTGCTAGAATCAACAACATCACCGACATAGATAAAATTCCATTGGATACCTTATAATAAGCCTTCGCCGAAGAAATGGGTCGGAATTGGAATTGGAGCTGGTTTATTTCTTTTATTGCTTACTGGATTTCTGGTTTGGTTCTTGTTATATCGCCGCCGGCGCACCCGCTACCACAGTGATCCTGTGGCAGTCTCAGAAGTTAAAAATGCCCTGGTAATTGGCGGCGGTAAGGATTCTGATGATTATGACTCTAAGAAGCAGGCAGCAAGTTACGGAAACAATTATTCCTACACGTCAGTTTCGTCCGAGGGTGCTCGGTATGCAATGGATTCTTTGATTTTGTACAAGTTTGAAGAGTTGCAAAAAGCTACGGGATTCTTCAGAGAAGAGAATAGAATTCAGGAATCTGTTTACCGTGGTGTGATTAATGGTGATGATGCTGCTATAAAGAAAACCAAGGGAGATGTTTCAAATGAAATCAATATTCTGAAACAACTCAATCACTCCAATGTAATCAGGTTATCTGGTTTCTGTTCGCATGATGGAAACACATTTCTGGTTTATGAGTTTGTGGAAAATGGCTCCCTAAGCAATTGGCTTCACAATCATCGTAATCTTGGGTGGAAGCAGCGAGCTCAAATTGCATATCAAATAGCTGACGGACTTAATTACCTTCACAATGACGCAAATCCACCCTACATTCACAAGGACTTAAAGAGCAGCAACATCCTATTAGACAGTAACTGGAGAGCGAAATTTGCAAATTTTGGTGTAGCTAGAAGTTTAGGACAGGCCAATCTTCAAGAAGAAGAGAATGACGAAGCAGGAGGAATGCAAATGACCAGGCATGTAGTTGTACCAAAGGCTATATGGCACCGGAGTATCTTGAGAGTGGTGTGATTACTACCAAGATGGATGTTTTTGTATTTGGAGTGATCATTTTGGAGCTGTTATCTGGGAAGGAAGCAGCTACTATGTCTTCGTTAGATAACAGGAAGATGGGAGCTGGTAGGTTTCATTGATCCGTCATTGAAGAAAGAGTACCCCCTGGATTTGGCATTCTCCATGGCCCAATTGGCTATGGAATGTGTATCTCCAGACATGAACTCCCGTGCTTCGATGCTCAAAGTGTTCACACAATTGTCCAAGATTCTTTCATCTTCACTGGATTGGGATCCGTCGGTCTGAACTCACCTTAGCTTCGGTACCCACTCAGGATGGTTTTTTTTGGCTAGGTTCCTTGTGTATTAAAGAATGAAAGAGCTATAAAATAGTTATAATTATTTGGGAGCAGCAAGGCTCCGATACATAGAGCGAAATAATGGCTAAAACATGTTTGGCCTAAAATTACATGGTGGATTCCTCACGTCACTCTATTTGGAGGTGTTGGATGCCTTTGCACCCTTGGGTTTTGCAGCAATAGCTTTGGCTTTGGCTTTCTTCTTCCTAAGGCTTGCTTGTTTCGCTGCCCTTTTGATTCTTTGTCCCAATCGATCCTGATTGGCAACATAAAGTCTTCTTCATCCAAGTACCCATCTTCAAAATACCCATGTCCCTTTTCTTCATCCGAAGATTCTTCGGTTGAAGCATCCAGCTCGCTAGCTTTCGCTGATGGCTTTGCTACCTTGGGAGCAATATCTGTATTGGCCATCTCACTAGTTTGCTTCCCTTTCTTGGATGAGTCTAGTGCAATCAACCTAGCTGATACATCCCGAAGCTTGAGAGCACGAGCTTCATCCTCTTTTTCCGCTAAGGCTTTTTCATAGTCCCCTTGCAGGTCTGCGAGCCTTGCCCTTTCTCCTTCTTTGGCCCAATCAATTGTTGGGCATGTTATCATGTCATCATCTTTTAATGAGCCTTCATCGTTAAAAGAAGGCTCATAGGCCTCACTGACCGAGCTGTCCGAGCCCACTACCCGTTCAGCAATTAGTTCCTCATCTTCCAAGGCTGCCACTGGGGCTTCATTCCTTGTAATCCCATGAGCCTCATCTTCCGAAACGTAGGCCTCATTGTCCGAGCCCATAATTGCATTGGGCTGAGTTGGCTGAGGAGACTTGGCCTCGTTATTGCATTGGCCAGGCATTAAGTCAGCCTCCTCAGTGCCATCCTCTGCCTCGTTGGCTATAATTTGAAAACTATTTGTGTTGTTGGCTTTACCTGGTGACGTACCTGCCCTTTGCGTCCTCCCCTTTTTGTTGGGTGCATTTTTCCTCCTTTAAACAGTGGTAGAGACCTTTTCATTCACGTGCATAGCTTCCTCTCCTATGGTCACGTCTTTCAGTGTTGGTTTTACCCAAATGCACAGCCTCACATGTAATGTTGACTGTTGTAGTGTCACTTTCGGCTTGTGACATAGCTAGCTGTTGGCATGTGCTATTGCTGTGCACAGCATCACGTGAACAGCCAGTTGGCTCTCTTGCTATGTCGCTTTCATTGACTACTTCAACTCTAGCACTGTTCATCTTCTTCTTGCATTCAGCCAAGGTATGCACTACGATCTTGCAATTTTTGCAGAATTTCGGTGCTATGGGAATGTTCACGGCTTGAAGAAATGAATGGCCACCAGCATTGACTCTGACTTGCATCGGAATCTCCTTGGCGAAGTCTACCTCCACCAGAATTCTTGCATAGTTGCCATATTCTTTTGCCAAGGTTCTTGAGTCTACAGCCATAGGCGTACCTACAGCCGTGCATATTGACATAACAATCTTCTCGGTCCAGTACACAATGGGGAGATCATGAAGTTGAACCCATACTAATGCCTTTGAAGTTTTCGGCTTGATTGGATTAAAATGAGGGTGAAAATCCTGAACATGCAGCACCACCCACTTACCCTCCTTCCATACTCTTTGCTTATCAATATCATTATCTAGAACTATGGTAAAGTAGCCCTTAGACATTGGAACGAAATGGTGATTACCTTTAAGCTTCCATTGTTGCAGCAGTGTAGCTTTAATGTCCGCAAACTTCTGATTTTTGAAGTTGAGCCTGCCTATAAGGGAGAACTTCATCTTCTCCACGGCTTTACCATATAGTTCATCGGAAATATCAACCACGAACTGGCCAGCCGATACTTTGGCCATATATAGGCTGCTGCTATCTATATTTGTTGCTTCATTTCTCGGTAGTGGCTGATTAGATCTAGACTTGGCTGCTTCAAGAAAAGATTTGGTTGCTATTGAATGATCGGCTACCTCTTTTTGCTCTTCCATTGTTGCTGCCATTAAAGCTTCAAGAGAGAAACTCAATGAGTAGCTCCGTGAGGAGAGAGAAAAGAGAGAGAGAACATTCCACTCATCATGGTAGTATACTGGTAATGGCAGATCTATAAATTATGTATGACTAGAGCACCTGTGCTGTTATGGCTCAGGCTTTGGGTTGTTAATTGTTGTAGTTCAACGAGGCGTTCTTAGTTCATTCGATGTTTCCCCTATAATATTTTTATGTTTTTTTATATGGTACTGATTTACATAAATACTCATTTGTAATTTAACTTTGTGAATTAACATTGGATCCATCTATCAATCTATTTGAAGATACAAAAAAATAAAATAATGTAAGCAAGTAATTAGCAAGCAAATATGGGAAACTTTAATCTATAGATTCAAGAAAATGGATAGATACAAAGTTAGCTAAGAGCAACCTACAGTTCTATAGAGTATATAGACTGACAATAAAGCTTTCAATACCAGTCACACATTAGAACCAGGGCCAGTACATTTGCCAAGCAACCATGTCAATCTCCTTTCTTTTTTCAAAGAGATGAATATCTCTCTAAAAACAGCATTTTCGAACAGATTCAAAACGTTTAAGTAGAAAGTCTCATCAATGTCTGGTATTTCATCCAAAACTTCGACACATTTAGAGATAGAAAAGTGGTTTTTACTCTGAAGCAATGCCTCCGCCCTCAACTTTGATGCAGTTGCCATATCAAACATAGCTTCTGCTATTGCATCATCAAACACATGGTTTTTCTTACGAGGGCGTGCACTTGATGACGGTGTTACAGGTTTACGCTTGCTTTCAGGCTCGACATTAGCGATATCAGCTCCTGATCGTGGGGATGAATCATCCTGTCCAGTTGCTACAGGTGTAACAAGGCAGGGCTGGGGCTGGGGCTGGGGCCGAGGTGTTTCCGTCCCAACGGTCTCTTTGTTATCCAACTCAATATAGTGACTTGACTGGGCATATCTGCCAATCCCTGATGGCTCTGAGAATATTTGGCATAGCTGATCATATATTGGACAATCCTTCACTTTTGTAGTCTCACCCACTGGAAAAGTCTGAAATGTATAAAAATTCATTAGGAACTTATCTATGGCTGTAACTCATAAAGATGGTTATGAACTTCACTGCCTTTGGATGTTTAGGCTGATTAAAATGTAAACAATATACCGGTACTCTGAAAAACATGCAGGAATAGTACTTAAGCATACAAAAATGGAACTTTTGCAAGCAAACAAATGAACAGTCTTAGAAAGTCAGCAAATACCTCAATATAATTATCCCAGACTTCATCCTCGGTCAATAAGCTCATTACTATGTTTCTTGATCCCTCCAAACCACCAAGGGCATTTTGATCAAACTGTGACTTCACAGTGTAGTACCTATTCCTCAAAACATCCAAGTGTTTCTTTAACTGCTTCTTGTTAAACTCCAAACCTGCTTGCTTATTGAACTCGTCACAAATATACTGCCATGACGTCTTGCTAAAAACATTGTTGGACCAATTTCCCAACAGAACCTGCTCCAAGATTACATCCACAAATATCTTATCTAGGTTTGCTGTCCACTTTGTCCTTGAACGATCTTGCTTGGTCTGATGCTGATTGGGCTGATTATCCATGCTGTGATTGCAAGAAGCATGATAAATACGGTATAGAAGTTGCAGGCAGAAGCCCCAGTAAATTGATGGTAAAGAAGGACAATAAATCAGTTGATTCAAAGAACAAAAAAAACCAATCGACCAATTAAGAGCAAATAAAAACAGTATTCAATTAGTCTTTCATTAAAACCAACGTATGGTTATGATAGTCGACTCAGATGGTTTTCCAACTCAAGATGCTACAGATAAGATAGTGGGTGTTATCCAGCTTCCTTGAAAGTTTGGGTGCGCAGAGCATGAGAGTCATTGGACAAATTTATTGCCACAAGACTACAATTCAAAACTTATACATGATCGTGTATGTATACTTTCTATATTTGGGAGGAGACAGACATTATGGCAGCGAAATTCACTAACTCAGAAAGACAAGCCACTTGAGCTTCAAATCCCATCATGACTACAACTAAATATTGAGCATTATGCAAAGGAAAAATCTACAATACTCATACTAATCAGTGTTATCTAGGATCTAGGAAAGACAACATCCTTATCACCAGAAATGAAAGCAAAACAAAAGGCATTCACTTTGAATCTATATCTAAACCATCAAGAGACAATAGTCCATGCAGCCATTGTCGCAACACCCTGTATACCCTACCCTAGTATAACTCATAATTATATGCTCTATGTTACACACTTAAACTAGCTGTTTAGATTTCATAACTATGCATTTCAAAATCAAATAATTATATGTAGCAAATAGCAGAATGAACAGTTTTCATAATAGGATGATAACTTTGTGTAGCTTAATTCAATAGTGTGAACAACATTACAAAAGGCTAACTCAATAAAAGCAATCATAATATACCCTTAATTATCAAGTAAACGTATTCAGGTAGGCTTTTTCACAACCCTCCAAATTACTGCCACCTTGACTCCTTTCCAGGACCTAAACCCCCAATCACAACTTCATGAGATTGTGTTCATTTTTATACAAAACCCATTATTCTAATGCCCTATCACGACTAATTACAGTTTATAACCACAAATACGGATTAACTGAGTAAAAAAATTGAAAATCATAAAGATTAAAGAACAGACACTGTAAAATAAAATTGCTCGGCAGAAAAAACTTAAACCTTTTTTTCTGGTCAAGTTCGTCTCTGAATGATTGCTTTGACGTCGTTAGTTTTGCTCTCAAGAATTGTATTCGGGCATTCTTTTAGCATGATATGGAGATGCCCTCAATGTATTCGGAAAATTGATACGAAACCCTAGGGTTAGGGTTTTGACGGAACTTCTTCTGGTAGTATGAAATCGGAGAAATTGATTTGGTTGTCTAAAGAGAAAGTCCGACGGAGAAGGATACAAGTGGGAAAGAAAACCCTAGAGAAAATAGGAGAAATAAAGAAGGCGCGGGAGTGGAAAAGATCCAACATTTTCCCATGTTTTTAAATAACTAAAAAAACGGGCACGGCCACCATAAGGTCCATAACAGTTTGATCCCAAGTCCAGAGATGTTTGCTGACTCACGTCTGACTCCATTTGAACAGGTGTCAGACTCACCACATGACTCAAGAGTGGGAGGACTTTGATACAAGTACGCAGAGGAAAAATAATGGTCTAACGAGAGACATACCCTTGAATTAGGGGAAGATCAAGTTTTATGGGGTAGGAAATAATCTAGAGTTTCTGAGATGGAATATAAGGTAGAGAGGAAAGTGATTTCATTCTGCAGTTTTCCGACTATTTTAGAGAGGAAAGGGAATAATTCTCTTAAAATCAATCTCATTTGGACATTATCTTATCAGTTACCCAACATAATGTCTTATCAGTTACATAATGGCAGGTTATGGATGACAAGTTGGACTAGATTGAGTCGGACCCAAGCCTAATTTCATCAGAGTAAATCCAACCAGACAATTCCATCACAAAAAAAATAATAAATAAATAAACAAGACAGCGAGAAAATTTTACTAGGAGTATGATCTGGTTTAAGCCTGGTTAGATGAAAAACTATATGATATAGTAGTATTTCCATAATTAAGAAGAATATTATGTTAATCATGATGCTATATACTTGTATATCCTAATTCAAGAAGCTATAATTTACCTAAGTTAGACTAGCAAATTAGCTAATAAAATACAGACCTTTTTTATTCTAGTCATCAAATTCTATAGAAATTACTAGGGTGCATTACACTTGCTCTTCAACCATGCCAATCTGATATCGCTTCTGATGGATATGAATGTTTCTCTCCTAATTGGGTCTTCTTCAAACAAATCCATAGCAGCCAAGTACAGGAATTCATCAACACCTTGCATCTCATTCAACGTCTTCGCGCAGTTGGATATAGAGAATTGGTCACCACTTTGAAAAGGTATGGAAGTTGTTCTCGATTTTGAAGATGAACCCATTTCTCTCATTCCATCTATGACAGTAGCATTGCCAGCTCTTCTGCAAATCTTCTTTTGATTACCTGAATGAGATGGTAATGTTGCCAATTGACGCTTGTTGTTTTGTCCATCTGAACGTGACGAAACTTCATCTCGTGCAGATGGTGATTGTGTTACTGGATTTACAGATATGTTTGCAGTTTCAGGAGATTCTTCTGACGACCATGCTGAGTCAATTACATCCACCACTTTGTCTGACTCCAAGTCATGGCTTGACTGAGAATATCTCCCATTCACTGATTCAGAGAATAATGTGCACAGATTTTTATAAAGAAGACAGCCCTTAATTCTAATTGTCTCCACCTCAGGATGTCCCTGTCAACAAAGGTTTTATAGACAGTTAGAGTCATATATCAACAACAATCTACACATCTCATGAACATCTTGTATTGGCCACACAAGAAACTTGATTCTGTATATCTTCCACAAATATTATCGATGGTATCTTTGAATTTATAACATTAAGTTTTAGCCTATGCATAAGGCAAATAGTCATACTCATCCTCTTTATAAAACACCAGATAGATGTGAAACACACCTTGGCAGATTTTTCCCATAATTCATTCTCAGCTATAACCATGCAGTTGGTCTCATCCCAACTGAATCCTTCCTGGTCAAGAAGTGATCTCACATTTCCGTAGATCCTCCTTAAAACATTATGGTGGTTCTTCAGTTGTTTGCGATTGAAATTCAGACCTGTTTGTCTATTGAATTCATCGTGAATGTACTTCCATGCTTTCTTGTTAAAAATATTATTCATCCTATTTCCTTTAAAAACCTGCTCAACCATTAAATCTGTAAATATTGTATCCATGTTTTCTGTCCACCTTGCTCTCGCCTGGTCTTGCTCGAACTGACATTGATCATCCACCTACAATTCAGGAAGCGCATATTAGTGAGGTACATGGAAACAAAAAGCCTAAAACACGCACTAGTTGTATGAAGCTCAAAAGCAACATAACACCTGTTTAACGGCTGGTTTTATTTTGTAGAGAGACTCTTGGCCGTCAACTCCTGTCTCAGAAAACACCAAGCATAGCAGTTTGAAAACCGGACAGCCTTTGATTTTGATTGATTCAGCATCTGGATTGGCCTAATAACTGCAACTGTAAGACACTAGTGATGGTAATAGTAGCAATGAAGCAAAAAAAAATTAGAGACATAAATTCACCTTAATGCATTTTGCCCAAACTTCATTATCAGCTATTACCATGTGCTGAGATTCATCCCACTGAAAATCAGGTTGATCAAGAAGTGACTTTGTAATGGTGTAGCGCTTTCTCAGAACATCAAGGTGGTTTTTCAGTTGTTTCCTGTCCAAGTCATTACCAGTTTGTTTATTGAATTCGCTGCGTACATTCTTCCATGCTTTTTTGCTAAAGATATTGTTTGATCTATTCCCTTGATTAATTTGCTCTATCAACAAGGTTGCAAATTTCTCAGTTAGTGCTGTTGTCCATCTTGCTCTCATATCATACTTTGTTTGACGTCTACTAGGTTGACTGTCCATCTGAGCGTGCAAGAGATACGTTGTGATTTGGTAAGACGATACAGTGCACAATAAGTACTCGATGACATATAAAAGCAAGGTTACAACTTACAAGTTACGATGTTAAATGCATCGAGGCCAACAAAAACACACAACTCAAACACCAATACCTATGATTCAAACAGCACAATGAACACTATATTGTCCAATAAACAGTAGCATGCTATTACTTCATAGTTGCCAAATACAAACTGTTGATAGAACAAAAATAGGTAAAGCGCAGACAAGAAACATTTGCGTAAAATTGAACAAATAGAATGTGGCTGGAGAGCTGAAGAAAAAAAAGGGTGCAGTTCGATAACATACCACATAGATCATATAATACCCAGAAAACGAGTTAGACAGAGAACAACATGATCCACATAGACCAAGGAAAACAAAAAGATGCACAGAAAAATTACTAATGCAAATTGAAAAGACAAACTCCGGTGATATTACAATTCCTACATTTCATATCAGCACAAAAGACCTAATCGAAGTTAAGCTCTATCCATGCCCGATTTTACAAGCCAAACTCGATCCATGAATAATTCCAAAGAAGTACCACAGACTCCCATCCGCACCCCCAACAATTAAAAAAGGAGCTGCTTTGGAAAAAAAAAAAATTATCCCTTGCTCTAATTTCCTTCCAAGCATAATACAATTCAACCAAATGTACAGAATTCACGAACAAATTTCCCTTATTCACTCAGTTAAGATCAACTAACACTAAAAGCAATCACATTTACAAACGGAGCAAGTTTCAGCTCGTAAAATAAATGTTCAACATTCATCATCAGGAATAATGAATCATTTGATTTAAAACAATAAAACGAATTAATAAAAACAATAATAAAACAAATAAACCCAAGACAACAAACCTTTTCATGAACGACGTTGTTTTTAGTCGACGGTTTGTTTTGATCAACTGGCAAACCCAAAACCGCTTCAGGCATCTTCAGAAATTACAGAAGAAAATGATCGATGAAAAATCAACAAAGCAATAATATATCACCAAACCCTAAATCCCTAAATTTCCAAACAAAACATTCTTTTTTCCTCTGTTAAGCAGATTTGATACGCAGAGAATTAAGAGTTGGTAAAGAAAGTCTTAATAATTCCACCTAGATATTTGGTATAGCCTTTTCCCTGATCCGATTAAAATGGCCCACCAGATTTTCCATTATCGTCTGGATGATAAGAAATCTAACGGTGAGTATCCATTTGTATGTTACGAATTCGGTCCTCGTGGTGGGTACCGAACCGACATTAAAGATCCAACTGACCATCTTCGACTAATTCACCAGAGCACCAGATGTACAGTCGCTCGAAGCGGTCATATATGCATTGCAGCGTAAGCCTCACTGTTTTCCCACCCTTCGTATGTCATTCGTGATGGCAAAAGTATATCAACCTTTGATCGTAATATAAACATAAAAGCGAAAATTCGTGATAAGGGTGCTACTTTTTTTTAATCTTAATCAATTCCTAAATCGGGGACTTTCTCTGTTTGCAAGTTTTGGTGAGATTTATAACCCCATCATAATCAATTGTAATCTTCTTCACCGCCATCTAATCAATCTCTCTCAAGTCTCAAGTCTATCTATTTTTGTAATATGGGCTTAAAGCTATGTGAATTTAAATATTCTGATTGGATACATAGTATAGTGTCATTCAGGAGCCTAGTCCTACATAAAAGATATGTTATAAACGAGAAACATAGAATCAAAGAGATGTACTGAATTATCATTTGTTTCACTTTATCACATCTCGAGGAAAAGAGGTGGAATATGCGCATATAATCTTCTGACGTCATTTGGGCGTAGCCTATATTAGAGATGTCAGGAGCGTGGCTGGATTCCACTTAGCATTAAATGATGAGTCAGGGGTACATAGTCAGGTGGAGACATTTCAGCGGACCAAGATCCTTAATGGGATCGTAACGGGCACAAGAAAGAGACACATCAATCAGTTGCGCAACTAAAGATAGCTGGCAAGAAGAAAGTCTATAAATACTAGACTTGATCTCAAGAAAGGGGGTCGAACATTTTCTAGAGCTAAAAGAGAGAAGAAATAAGTCTTAAGTTTAGTCAAATCATTCTAATCATAGCCTTTCTACTCTCACTTGTAAATCTCATAAAGGATACTTAATAAACTATTTCACTCATTACCTCGTAGATGTAGGCATAGCTGAACCACGTAAAATACCTTGTGTCAAGTGTTGATTTGGTTACTTGCTTTATTTACATTACTTTTACTTAGATTACTGTGGTGTGTTTGCTCATTGGAATTACCTGAGTAATACATCCAATTTAACTTATTTTAATATCTTACTCAAGATTATTCGATTGCATACTTTTACGCTGAATAGTTGTCTTATTTATTCTCTATGTAAACTATAAGAAAAATACTAGTTACAGTTTGGCGCTAGAAACAGGGACTTGTGTCCTTGTAGTTTTGATGTTTTTAGCATTCTAAGCATTTCAATTGCTTTTTACTTCCGCAAAAAGATTTCTTATTTTTTCAAGATCTAACAAGGAAAGGTGAAGCACTACTCTATAGTAGTCGTTACGTCTTTTCAACCTTGGTTGGTTGAGTTCAAGTTACTCTCAAAAGATCCGTAATATTAGGTCGAAAAAATTATCAATAGAAATAGTATACATTACGATTCATCGTTTTGACATACTCATTTTATTGCTTTAATCAAGTGCGAGTTATCTCCTCTACGTGGAATAACTTGTAAAAGATTAAGCAGTTACGCTAACAAACTTCGTGATAAACACTTTTCTCTTTAAGAAAACAGGTTCAATACTCAGGCCAGATGTTGAATCAAAGAGAAAGTCAAGTGCAGGCAAGGAGTCGGACAACTGCGAATCAAGAGATAGTGATCGCTTCACGCGGTTACGGGAATCTCGCAGTTGCTGATGTGATTTGTAGACAAGTGATAAATAAAGTATCGTTCACTCAGACTTGTGAAAATTTGATTTTAGACCCAATTCTAATTTTAATCTAGCAAATATATACAAAAGATGGTAGCAATATTAAGGATAACTGGGACTCGGGATTCCACCGTTAATCATATCAAGTGATAACTATTGATTCTTAACAATTCTAACCAATATTATTGACTATTACTTTGTCGAAAGTAGATTTATAAAACATCAATTGTAAATGATAAGATGATGCATCAAAAGCCATAAGTCTAAACATACAACATCAAAAAAAATCACAATTGATTAAGAAAAATCATAAATCGATTAAAATCAATGCAAAAAGTTTAAAGAATCAAATATAGCTACCATTGTGAAAATTGGTTTCCTCCATTGTCCCAGTGATGAGGTTTAGCTCCTCATGTTGAAACACTCTCAAAAGATTTATTCATGGATCTAAAAAATTTTGCAAAGAAGAAAAATAATTGACACAGAGAATTTGCTACGGATATATATGTTGCAAAGAAGAATTGGTAATTGTTGCTAGCTGTTACAAAAGTAGTTGAATATAAAAGATTAGGCAACAGAAGTTAGTGACATTTTATAGCTTATGGAGACGATTATTCATCTTCTTCCTCACGAGCAAATTTATTTTGATTTCTTCGTTTTCTGGGAGAGCCAGGCCCCCTAAAAATATTTCTTATCTTATTCTATTTATAGTACAACCTCCTTTTGCACAAACCTTCTCTCAAATCTTTGCAATAATTTATTTTTTGTCCCGGCATGAAGAAAATCTCAGTGAGATTAAGACATGATTTTTGTTTCTTTTTCAGCCTTTAATTCTGGATAGACTCTGTGATTTTGTTCCCTTTTTCTTGTTGATGCTTTTTACTCACGAATAAACTCTCTGATGCTGTAGAGGATCTCTTTATCTTTCCTTATTTTTTGATGCAAATTACCCATTCACGTGAAATATTTTCGAGTCTCCCTAACCGAACAAACTCTTATACACAAGGTAAAAGTATAATCTTGTCTTAGAATCTTAAATATCCCATATATATCGATAACAACCATAATCCCGTTTGAGAGAAGATTTTCCCGCCGGAATTTATTTTGAAATCGAGAAGAAGTGGGTGTCTTTAACCAACAGTTGGGTTCCTTTAGCAATATATTGAGTGGCTTTATAACTTTTCGAGCCAATTTTTCCACAATTGTTTATTTCCCAAAAATACCTATAAACACATAAAATAATACAATTAGTACACAATCGAGTACTATCAATATAAAGAATTGAGACAAATCAGACATAAAAATTTATCTATCAGTTGATACAGGTGACAACTGAAATAATGATCTAATGCGTGGGAAAGGAGCAGCCGCGCAAACTGAGGGAATTGGGAAGAATCAACCTACGCAACCAGCAGGACTCAATCACCCAGCAAGGTTTAACCTAAACTTGCATTCAACAAGCAGAGTTGAGCCACGAATAGATGATTTAGGTTATCAGTTGATCATCATCCCCCTGGTGACTATGCTTCAGACAGAAAATAGTTTACCTATCAATAACCAAACCAATGGTCATGGTATGTCAGATGAAACTGTATTATTCAGAGCTCAACTGGCTGAGTTAGCTAGAGAAAACAAAGAACAAGCAGAGAGAATGTTTGCGCTAACCACAGAGAATTAGGAGCTGATGAATCTTATGTCTAATGGAGCAAATGTATCTTCTATGGGGATACACGAGAGAGTAGAACATTGCACATAAGTGAAATACCCAGGCAGCGTACTCTTCTGAAAAGAGTAAATCAGATCCCCTACAGGAGGATGGTAGTCCACCAGGAAAACCCGCATCAGCAAATGCAGAGTGTATCCAGAGAGGACTCTACCTAAAAACCTTCCAGGGATATGACAATATCCAGTGCGGGAACGCCAACTCAAAGATTCTCTAAGAAACTTAAGACTTTTGTTAGCAAATGCTCAAGATGGGGGAGGAACTCGTATCCCTAAAAGCAAAGCAGAACGGGGGAAGATTGGAAGAAGTCTTTCACGAAGCGCGTACAACTCCGCTCTCACACCATCTGATCAGCGCACCTACCCCGGCTAAGTGCCATCTCCCAACATTTAACTGTTTCGACGGGACTACAGAAGCCGCAGCACACTTAAAGTACTATTCTAGAGTACTCGCACATTGGGAACATGACGACACAGTCATGTGCAGGTTCTTTCCTTCAAGCCTGAAGGATAGCGCACTCACTTGGTTTGATAAGCTACCGCCAAACTCCATCGATTCATTTGAGCAGCTATCAAAGTTGTTCATGAAAACATATATGTACAATCGAGCTACAAGGGTAGGTATCGATAGAATGTTTGCTTTGGAAATAGGTCTAAGATAGACCTTATGGGAATACACAGATAGGTGGCAGAAAATATACCACGCTATCGTAAAATATAGTCCTGGGGTAACAATTAATTTTTACAAATATGGATTGGTGAGAACTTCACCCATCTTCATAAAACTACATGCAAATTTTCCATCTACGTTGGGAGACTTGTGCGTGCACCATCCAAGACAAGTACATCTCACTCCAGGAGGTCCAAAAAGATGATCCACGCTCCTTTCAAAATGAATTTGCATAACCACATAGGACATTGTCTGTTGAGCCAATAGAAGGTCTGAGTGTAAAAAAAAAGTGGAGCCGTTTCGAGGTTCCGACTACAAGGACAAGCGTATGAAATTTAGAAATGGAAAAGGAAACAATCGAAGCGCAAAGCGAGAATCTTTCAGGGATCGAGTATTTACAAAGCTAAATATTGGTGGTACTCAGATCCTAAGAGCAGCGGGGCATCTGTCATACTTTACGTATCCCAATACCAAAGGGAAACATCTTGAAAGCAACAAAAGATCATAAAAATTATTGTGAATATCACGCATACAGGGGGAATTCCACGGAAGACTGCAAACATCTCAAACACATAATTCAAGACCTCATCAATGCAAGATATCTGCAATAGTTCGTGGACTTAACAAAAATCCATGCACTATCAGGTAATGTTAAGCACATTCATCTCTCATAAAATGCAAAGTATATTCATATGATTACATATTCAGAATCCTCAACATCAGAGACTATGAATGAAACCATTCTAGAGCGCACCTGTAAGAGAATAGGGCAACATGAAATCTTCAAAGTAGTGGAAGGGGAGTTGCTTACTGATTGGGAGCCTTGGATGAATACGCCACTCACCTTCTCTGCGAAGGATATGAATTAAGAGATCGAGGTTCACAATGATCCATTGGTGTTAACATTGTCCATCCATGGATGGAATGTTACTAAGATATTGATTGACAGCGAAAGCTCCCTCAACATCCTTTTTTATGATCCATTTAAGAAAATGGGATTTCTCGACGAGCAAATGTTTCCATCCCCATACACTTTTTATGGATTTAATGGCTCTACGTCCATCCCAAAAGGGGAAATTTTTCTTCAAGTCAATGCGGGGCCATTAAAGATCAACACTAGATACTCTGTTATGGATGCACCCTCCCCATACAATATGATCATAGGAAGATTGTGGGTTCATAAGCTGCGAGGAACAACATCAACGTAAAACCAGTGCCTGCGCTTTCCAGGACCTGATAGTGAGACAGAAATCAAAGCAGATCACCCTGAGGCTAGGCGCTGCAACGTTGTGATGATAAGACTAAATAAAGAAAATGCAAAAGTTGAATGTGAACGAAGGAAAGATGGCAAGGCAATAAAAAGGGAGCAAGAATTCCAGGATTACATGGTCAATACGGCTTCCCTGACCTACGACACCAACCCCAAAGATAAAACTAGATCTGCTAATGCAGAGGAGAAATCCTCAGAGCAAGAGAATGTTGAACAGACCAACTAGCAATTACAGAAATCCACTTCCATCGGCGCACCAAAGTTTACCTTCTCCGCAGTAGAACCAACCAAAGAAATAAACATCGGAACAGAAGAGGAGCTAATACTGGTCAAAGGAGGAACCTTATTGGGACAAGAAATGGAGGAGGCATTACTTGCGTTACTAAAAGAATACATGGATGTATTCGCATGGAAGCTGAAGAACATGCCAGGCATTGATCCTAAAATCATATGCCACCACTTGAAGATTATCCCATATGTGAAACCCTTCAAACAATGCATCAGAAATGTAGCGCCAATATACCATGACACAGCAGAATTTTTTTTGCAAAAGCTGGTGGACGCGGGCTTCATTAGAAAAGCGCACTACCCAACTTGGATCTCCAACATGGTTATCATAACCAAAAAGAATGGGGGGTCTGCATTTGCATTGATTCCAGTAATCTCAACAAAGCATGTCCAAAGGACAGCTATCCGCTGCCAAATATTGACCAATTGGTAGATGCAACCTCAAGGTATGAAGCTCTATCATTCATGGACGAATGCTCAGGGTACAACCAGATTGCGCTAGCAGAAGAGGATCAAGAGCACACTGCATTCTTTACTCAGTGCGGCACTACTGTTATACCAGAATGCCTTTCGGACTACAAATGCGAGGGAAACATACCAAAGATAAGTTACCAACATCTTCAAACCTTGGATTAGACACTCCTTGGAGGTCTACATAGACGATATGCTGGTCAAAACCAAAGACACTAGCAATCATTTATCAGACATATAAGAAATTTTTGATGTGATGCGCAAATATCAAATGAAGGTTAACCCAGAAAAATACACGTTTAAAGTAACGTCAGATAAGTTCTTAGGATATTTGGTAATTAAAAGGGTATAAAAGTAGATCCAGCGAAGATAAAAGCCATTACGCAAATTCCCTCGCTAAAAAATATCAAAGGAGTGCAACAACTAAATGGAAGATTAGCTGCACTGAGCAGATTCATCTCAAGATCATCAGATAGATGCAAAGCATATTTTGACACGCTCAAAAAAGGAAGCAGATTTGATTGGACCAAGGAATGCGAACATGCATTCAAAAAGATAAAGGAATACTTATCATCAATTCCAATCCTTCAAAAGCCGAAGCACGAAGAAATTCTAACCCTATACTTATCTGCAACCGACAACCCGATAAGTGTTGTCTTGGGAAGTTGGCGGACGTCGTATGAGAGGTAGTTTGATGGCGCCATCTTGTATCAAAACTTCCAAGAGTCTAATCATTTTTTCAATTAGAAAAGGGAAATTTGTGACAGTTGGGGCTTTCCTTGGTTGTTGTTGAGGCTGACGTTGAGCGGGTGGTGGTTCAGGATTTGAGACTGGTGCCGGTGTTGCACGCTTGGGACGATGTTCTGGCATTGGAGCTTTTCTGTTTCCTCCTTCAGTCATGGTACTCACAGATGGTTGAATATTGTACAACTTCTGAGTTCGACGTCTACTGCTACGAGTCTTGCATGTTTCTTTGTCTCTGATGGGTCTTATTCCCAGCAAGGCAGGTGCAATTATAGCTGATCGCTTAACAGCTTCCAATAAGGTCTGGGAACACAAATCTTTCAAAAGTGATTTGTAGGATATCATCATCCCTTCGTTGTAAAGACCTTGATTGTAACGTGTTAGATATGACGATTATTCTTTTTGTTTTTGAAGGAACTATTCTAAGTCTTCACGAGCGGCAACATCAGGTTGATGCCTCCTTTCTGGTTCACACTCATCGTGGGGAGAAATTTTACCAATGTCGTCATCTGCGGAGATGTGAATCGGTTCTTTCGATAACTGATTTGTGAGAATTTCCAAAAGGGTGCAAAACCTTGTCTTGGGTCTTAATAATTTCGGCTTGATTTATTACGACATCATTTAGAATTTTCATTAGATCATTAATAGCGGTTAAGCTTTGAGTATCCATCGCTCAACAAGAGTTTGATCATACATAATGAACTTTTGAGTAATGAGAGGGATTCCGCCAGTATTGGGAAATATGGTATTTAACACTTCTAAGCCCTTCATGTAATCAACCATCTTGAAATTGAGAAAATTGATGAAATTGGTTTCGCAACTTAGAGATTGATCTCCCACTGTGATCGCCAAAATGTTTGTGGGGAAAATGTATTGAGGGCTAATTTAGGAAAAATGGAGTGAGCAGGTGATAATTCGTCAATCCTTAAAAATTTATATTGTTGAAGTACTTTGTTTAGATTCGAGAGATCAATCTGTACAATCCTTTCCTAAACCAAGCAATGGCCATTCCAGTCTTGCTTCAGTCACAAAATAAAAAGGAAAAGGGTTGATCTTAAGGAGGGAAGCAAGAGAAGGTTGAGGTCAGAGTATCAGACTCTGTAGGATGTAATTGGTATGAATAACTATGAAAAAATTCTTCTGTGGGAGAAGGTTGATCGACTTAAATTTTTCATTTTCAGAGTAAACTTGTTGTCGTGTAGGAACTTGAAACTTGTATCCCTTGTTCAACATATCGAACATCTATTTATATCATAGCTATTGTAACCACTTGACCTCCTTTCTGGAAGAAACTATCGATGGTTGAGTAGTGGTAAAGTGGAGAATGTAGAGAAGGTGTTGACAACAGTTCTCCACTTCGATTAAGGTTGAATAGTCAGTTACTCAACCTCCCACTCCTCTACTCAACTGCTGATCGAACTTTTCAGACTTTCTTTTTAGTGTGTGCACTGCTGCACCACATGTCGTAGACTGCCAGACCAAAACCCTAATTAGTATATCCCCCCATTTGTGACATTTAATGTCTCGTGTAATATTGTAGTATTAAGCACTACTGATGTTAAGTCGATTGAGACCTGCTCAATGGGTCTCTTGATTGACTAGCTGATGAGTTTAGCAGACTAAAATAAATATTTCTTGCTTGACTAGATGATGAGTCTAGTGTACTAGAAAAAAATAAACACGTATTTATGCGTATGTGAGGAGTTGTGTGTGTCCATCTTAGTCAATTTTGTATTGACATGTTTATTTCGTACTCAACCTCACATGTTGAGGGTAAAAGAATAAAATGCCATCTTTTGACAAGAAGGAAGGCGTCAAATTTTAATAGGAGACAAGACGTGAATTTTTTTAACAAGAAACAAGACGTTCATATTTTACTCTTTGTACCCAGCCTCACACGTTGAGCGTAAAAGAGTAAAATTTTGTCAATTTTTGTCAAGCAATAAGTCGTGCGATTTTGGCTTCTGAATGGAAGCACATGATTTTTTGACTTAGGAATAGTCACGCAAGCTTAACTGCTTGGCTAAGGCGTGTATGTTAGAATCAAGAGAGGTAGAGACATATCCCTCTTTAAAAATTAGGGTTTGAAAGAATTTGCCAGAAGGCTGGAAGCTCATGTTTTACTCTTGTGCTCATCCTCACATGTTGAGGGTAAAAGAGTAAAATTGTCAAAATATTTGGAGAGAACCATAATGTCCATGCTAGGAGTGAAGCCGTGCAAGCCTTGCTCTAGAAAACAAGACGCGTGAGCACGAGGAGCAAGACGCATTTGAAAATTAGGGTTAAAACTCCCATTTTCCGAAATATAAGTGTAGCGAATTCATCTTCAAACCCTAACTAGGGTTTGAAATACTTTTGACACATTTTTTGCAACGTTTGCAAGTATTGTGCATTTTATTTCCAAAACCTAATTAGGTTTTTGAAAATACTTTGACAAGCTTATAAGTGTTGTGAAGCGTTATAAAACCCTAAATTGAATTATTTTCACTCATTTGCATTAGTTGTCTCTTTGAGCAAAGGATTAAAACGAGTAAGGTGAGATTTTTAGCTAGTCAAAGCTACGAAATTATGTCTGTCACAATTTTGACTTTGAATTTGAGCATAGTTGTGGCACCTTAATCAAATAAATACATATATAAATCTATATAGGTATTTTAATAGGTTAATATTGTGTGAATATTAACATGGGTAAATTTTGGGCATTCAGCTGTGGAATATAACACCAAAATAGTACTCAAACTGCTCTATACTAGTGGGCAATCCATCTAGGAGCTTGAGATTTTATGTAAAAATCATGCAACATCTGGGAATGTTGTAGTGAGTGCCAATGTTGTTTCTGATGATTTTATGTAGCGATGAATATTGATTAAATTCATCGATTTGATTGTGAATGTAGTTGGTCATACATACAGAGAGAGAACAGGGATAAGCGCCTGAGAGAGGGTAGGGATAAGCGCCTACTCAATAATTCTTTTGCAGAACTTTAAAGTTTAATATTTCTCATACACGAGTCTTGTGATATAATTTACTATTTTATTCTTTTCAAAAATCCACCATCTATATTAAGTCCCCTGTTTAGCGCGGAATGAGTAATGTTGCGTGTTAAGTACTAGATGGTGGCCTGTAAGACGAAAAATAAAATGAAGTATAACTATTCAGTTCAATGGTTAGATATTACCAGAGGAGTAGTAGTCACTTTGAACTCTTGAACAAGTCAGCTAGGAAACCATCTTGGATGCGTTAATAGTGATTTGATAGCAAAGAAAGGCTTTTGGTCGGATAAGCATAACTTGAATAGTAGACAAGTGAGTATTATTTTTTGAAGTCGAGGTTGACAAACACATCTAGTCCTGAGATGTATGAATGAACATTGATTGAGGATGGACGTATGGATTGGGACTGGCAGCTTTAAACAAAGCTAGACGTGAGTAGTAAAGCTGGTCATATAAGTTCAATAGGGTCAATGGACGTGTGCATCTTGACTGAAAGAGAGGTGGATCAAATGGAAGTGAAGGTAGTTGGATAATTTAGTGAAGTTAGGGCAGATAAGTGAAGCAGGCTAGATGAACAGATGGAGGGAGGTTTGGATAATTGATAGTCATGTTATAGCTCGAACGTACAAGTCAGGTCGAGCATTACGGTAAACAAGTTTATTTAGAGTTGATGAATGGACGATCTAGGATGGGGTTGTTCGGTCTAGCATTCTAGGAGAGGCGGGTGCAATTTGATAGCAAGACGGACAATTATGACTTGAAGGTAGGGAGATAAACTCGGTCTTTGAAAGAGAGGTAGAAAAGCTTGCTTCATAGTAGACACGTGGGTATGACTCGAAGTTGAAGTATACAAACACGCCTGGGCAAGTCTAATGGTGTTGAGCGAGCTACTTTGAAGTTTAAGTGAATAAACATATTTGAGTCTGAATTGCACAAACACGTCTTGACTATAAAAGACTTCGAACCAAGTAAAGGGCGGACGTGATATGAGGATAGACAAAAGTTGAGTCTTGTTTTTATTGTATGGACCAAATGAAGTTCGTTTCCTTCCCAATCTTCAAATAATAGTTATAAAGAGAAGCTTTGTTCTTTCATTATTTATTATTTCTCTTAATTAATATTGTTGCTCTGTGATCGATCATCATAGCATCATCCGGATATCAATAGTAAGGTAAGCTCTAACTTTTCTCCTTCATATGAGTATACATCTTCTAGATTGAGCTTATGCCTGCATCTTCTCAAAATAACTTCGCATATGGTTGTTTGAATCAAAAACACCTCCAAACCCCTTGTATGAACTTGTTAATATTCTTGTATTTGCATAAGAACACCAATTCCATAACGGACTATTGTTTATAGGTGAGCTAGGGCTTGAACGAAGCTCTTTTTTTTACGTGAATATAAGTTCATGTGATTTTTTTTATGTGAGTCGATTCTCACATCTGTGATGTTTTGCAGTGTTGTTGGCCTCCTGCAAGAGTGATCTTAGTTAAGTTGTTGCTCTCTGCTTCACCGGGTATACATTCTTCCATCTTTTTTTTCTCTGTTTTATTAAAAACACAGGTGTGCATTTGTTAGAGACATTATTTTTTTTGAATCACATGATTTTTATGTCTTTTTTGTCGTTGTACATAAAATCATTAGTTTTACTTTCTGATCTTCTTGTACAGTTTGAAAATGATTAAAAGTATCATTGCTGATTTTGTTGAGATGTCACATGATGATAATGATGATTATGTCTCTATTAATGGAGAAAACAATATATATGACTCTGGGCATGCTAAAGATATGCCAAACATTGACGATGATTTCTTTATGTTCACTCATCCTAGAGTCCACCCTGGTCATGTCATGCACGTTCTCAGAAACATGGGTGAAGATGTGAACCCTCTGTTAGTTTCTCCTGAATGTGTGATGCGATTTTTTTTTCGTAAAAGGGAATATGCTGCTTCCCCTATTGATTTCAAAACTTTCCGGTCTCCTTTGAGCGATTAGGATGGATGGTTGAGGAGCATGCTTGGTAGGGATCATGTCGTAGCTTTGTTGAAGGATGTGCATATTTATGAGGCAATTACAGTGTCTGGTACTCATTGGTTGAAGAAAAGATGTGCGTGGTGTGATTGCTCTTCTCTCATGCTAGTGCAACCCAACTCACACTTTTATATGCAGATGGGTGAACTGATAATTACTTTAGAAGATATGGCTATCTTGCTACACCTTCCAGTTTTAGGGAACCTTGACATTCGTTTGAATGATCAGGAAGAACAACTTCATTTTGCTTTAATGGAGAAGAGGAATGAGTATTACATGAAGTCTAATGTTGAGAAGTGTTTCTTTACTTGGTGGATGGCGCAGTGGTGACAAAGAAAAGCGAAGCCACGCCAGGTTTTAGATGACACATTGGGCATTACTGCGTTTTTATGCCCGTGGCTGTCAAGAAAGATATTTGATGATGGTTCTCGTCTCAAGATGAATCTGATAGTGGCCCCTCTCTCAATCAAGCTAGCACAGGGTGTGGCTTTTCCTATAGGCAGCTTATTTTTCGTCTTTTTATATTTCCATCTTGATTCTGTAGTATCAGATATGCGTGTCTCCAATGACTATATGAAAGTGGAGACATATGTGAATGTTAATTTCCTTCAAGCATGGTTATGGGAACATTATAAGGGTTGTGCTCCTGATCCTCATAAGAAATTTGTTGATGAAGAACAAGTGACAAGAATACTTCGTTGGACACACAAACGTCCAAAATCTAATAAGAAGATTATTACATTCTTAGATAACATATCATCAACAACTTTACGTCCCTGGGCACCACTCCCTCATATAGCTCAGTTGAATACTACTTTCTAGACATCCGGAGGTCACACTACTAATGCTGGAGAAATTACTTTTATGTTAAGTTGCACACCTGGTTACCTTTTGACAATATTTATGGGGTCTTACAAGGTAATAACTTACAATATTGGTAGGGCTACTCGTTAGATGGGATTCGACCAGGATGTCCCTTTTGGTCGCCTTCATCCTCCCTCTGTGGATGACTTGTGTC
This sequence comes from Papaver californicum, assembly GCA_023531435.1. NCBI lineage: Eukaryota > Viridiplantae > Streptophyta > Magnoliopsida > Ranunculales > Papaveraceae > Papaver > Papaver californicum. The sequence goes on from JAJJMC010007665.1 coordinate 1,937,388, forward strand.
TCACTTTAGACCAGTGTTCATGATGTAGTTTTAAAAGTGGTAAATAAAGTGTTCGATTCTCGAACTTGTGAAGGTAATGATTTTAGAAAATAATGGACTTAATCTAATTAAATAAAAATCAGGAAAATAAACTAGAGATGATTTTTAGAAAATATGGAGAAAACCAGGAATCAGGAATCAGTTATTTCCAACAATTTATGTGATTAATCATGCAATTCTTTTAAATAAACTAAGCTCAAATATTGCCAAAATAGGTTTTTATGCAAACAAGCAGAGGTAAATCACAAGCATGGGACATCATAGGTTGTCAACCCAGCATGACCCATCAAACAAAAACACCACTACTGAATGAAAACCATTTTTCTATTTCAAAACTATGCAATTTTAACAAGTAAAGAATTGTTAATAATTAATTAAAAATAGACTTACCACATAAAATTGAGAGAAAAACCTCCTCCATCATCCCAGTAAATATACTTAGCTCATGGTGGAGAAAACTTGCTCAAAAGATCTCTTCATTGCTCAAAATATTGATTACAAGGTTGAATAATGGTGTAACAGCTGAACAGAAACGTTTATAAGTATATCCAGAGATGGTTCCGCTGTTACAGAAAGTTCTAAGCAACAAAGGAAAAGAAATAATAGGCAACAGAACAGTTTGAATCAGCAACAGATGTAGTGTTGCTGAGTCGTCTTCCCCGGTGATGACTGAATGAAGAACACGCCGGCCGGTGCAGCAGCAGATGATCGGACGGTGACGGAGATGGCCGGAATTTCTCTGAATTGGTCTCTAGGGCTGCGTGTTGATTTCTCTTGGCTTCTCTTTGTTTATATAGGGTCTACAAACCCTAGGGAGAGTTCTAAACCTAATAGAACTCTCTCAAACAACTCCCAAATTCGATTCCTAATCAAAACAGGAATCCGGCCAAGTTCACAATTTCTGAGCTAATTCTTCAGGATTCTTTGCTGTTTCTCGATTGTTCTGGACTATTGTTGCAATGGGTTGCTTTTAATTTCACCAAATCCCATCAAGTTCGTAAATTTGAAGCATCCAGTAGCTTCTCCGATAAGCTGGATCGGTGAATCGGCCGGGTTGACTCACTGGGTTGACCGAGTTGACCCGCTGTGTTGATTGAGTTAACTTGGGCCGATTCTAGGGTGCCCCTTATCCATTCTTGGGGTGCCAATAACACTTGTCCTTGGGTGCCTTTATCACTTTTTGAGCCAATTTTTCCACAAATCTCTATTCTTCTAATGTACCTACAAAAGCATAAAAACACGTAATAAACGCAAAATCGAATACTAACTCACTAGAAATTAAGGTGCAAATTAGACACTAAAATGTGTCTATCAGTTCACATATGGAAGGCAAGAGTTTCCCTTTCTTAGTCTCTGAAAGGAAACCAGTTATAACTCATTGGTACAAGACTCATTGGCATAATGAGCATGCTCGTTTTGCTAAGTTTATTGAAGTAGTTTTGCCAGAGTCACGGGATCCCCCTTATGATAAGGTTTTGTTGAACCATTATTTGTTGAAGCCTCTCCCTACTAGTAAGCGTGTAGCTCTATCTGAGTCTACTCAAGTAAGTATTTATAATTCATCTTTCTTTTGTTATTTGTACACTTGATATCTTCATGAATCTTCTAATTAGAGAGAATATCATGTGAAGCCTCGAAGTGGAAAGAAGAAAGCGAAATACAATGGCAGTCCCCATGTAGTAGAGACTAGGTCGAAGAAACATGTTGGTGGGATTCGTTCTGGCGTTGTTGATTCCCCCATTTCAAAAGTATGAATCTTTCACTTTATGATTGAATTAATCCTTCTTGACTGATTATATTACTTTGTAGAGTTCATCTTATGTTGGAGGATTTTTGACACCTCCACCAGGGCAATTGAATCCATTTGCTAGAGTTACAGCAGAAGCGAGGGACGAAACTAATAATTCTGAGGTGAGTGGCCTGCTCTATATTACCTTTACATCTTAAATGAACATATTTAGCAACATAGCTGATTTTCTTTCATTATTTTCAAAAGGAAAATATGTCTGATAATGAAAAAGTGATATTCTTAAAGTTCTTCGGAGGGTGATAAAAGTAACCATTCTGTCTCAGAAGAAGAGGAGTATAATAACTCGAATCATAATCTTGTCATTTTGACTAGTTCACAACATGAACGGGCGAGTCTTCATCATGAATCAAATTTATAACTGCTGAGAAACATCTTTTGAATGAAGTAATGAATGAAAACTTGAATGAAAACATGAGCAATTTCGTGAAATTTCGCTGTTAGAAAAATTCAGAAATAATATCTTTACTGAAAATGTTAATTCTCATACGGGGTCCGTTTTTTATGATCTACCCCAAATTTTTTATCACCAGATAACGAGCTATCTCCTAGCTGGGAGATTTTGAGTTTTGAGGCCATTTAGGGCTCCAAAAGGACGCAAGAGTAAAAACTCAGGAAGAAATTCAGGAATTTTTTAGCTGGGAAGTAGTTGAGAGTTTTGATCATATCTATTAGCTCGTTCGTCCGATTGCTATAATTTTTTGATATATCGTAGAGGAAATCCATAGGAAGAGATTGATATATAACTCATCCCTAGATTCATTACCAATTGCTTTCAGCTCGCCACTTAGTACAGGATAATGGAAATTGCATCCGATGAGCTTAATGTGAAAAGTTTTTTTAGGCCTCCGGGCAATTTGCTTGAGCTTTGGGTACTTCATGAAGTATGTTTAAAAATTCAATCCACTTATACTATGAAAAAAAAATTGGAGCTTAAATTTCACATTTTTTCATCAATTGGTGATTTTACAGGGCGAAAGTAGAGAGGCTCGTAGAAGTACTGATTGTAGACCAGGTTGATAAAACCATTACCTCTTCCCCGAAAAACACTGAAGAAATAGTTTCTGACATGATTGTTAATGTTGAAGATCAAAGTAAAGACGTCACAGAAATTGAGAAAGCCATGGTTGTTCCTGAGTATCCTGGTGCAAGTCTTCCTTTCTATCCTTCACTTGGTAAGCCACTTCCAAAGCATGTACTTATTAGTGGATTCAACATTCTAGAAGAGTATGATGAGTTCTATACTCAATATGGCAGAAGTATGGCCACATTGCTACTACCAAGAAATATGAATATCCCACTGTTCTTGCTTTTCGTTTGAGTGAAGTACTACCCTCTATGTATGAAATATGTACTGTAACTAGTGTTATTGTTGCTGAGTGGATGTTTGCAAATTGAAAATATCATCTATAAGCATGTGACCGACTTGAATTCAACACGCTTGGTTTGGACGTGGAATTGATGTTGTTAAGGAGTCATAGGATGCATCAGGTGTGGTCCCCTCTTCTGACCTTATCGAGCAAGATAAAGATGAGATTGAAAGGCTGAATCAGGAGTTGGAGTTGAAGAAGGCTTCTCTCAAAAATCTGAAAGAGGCCCTCTCTAAGAGGGATAAGCCATTGTTGGCCGGCCTCCCTTAGGCTTCTGCACTTCTATTTTTTTATTTTAGAGAGATGATAGACTTATTTTGATTTTGTTTATTTGAATGACTGGATATTTAGTAGGTATGGTTACAAGGATTTTATATTTGGATCAACATGGATTTTGAACTAATGGTTTTTGAATTGAAATTGAGATTTTGGTCGCTGAATGCGCATGTATATTGCATCCATTTTAGAGGAAAGGAAATAATTAATTAATTAATCAGTCATAGCTAGTAAGATAACTAGACGTCAAAACTTTTGACCTACTCGCCATGTATCACCGTACTCAAGGAAAGAATCAAAGAGACTTGATTGGACGCGAGAGGGATTTAGAAACTCATGATTTATGTTTTATTCAATGAGATCGGTAACCACTACATTGGTTGTGTGTTCAGAGGATTATGAAAATAAGGACCCTTTTGTACATCTTTAGTCCCTAGGTGTAACTCACCTGACTCCATATTTTCTTTGTAGACACGCTTTATACCATTGCATTCACTGGTTGGATGATTGACGATTCTATGAAAATGGCAGTACTTAGCATCTATCATCTATTGGGAAATTGGCGGACGTCGTATGAGAGGTAATTTAATGACGTCATCCTGTATCTAAACTTCCAAGAGTCTGATCACTTTTTCAATTGGGAAAGGGGAATCTGTAATTGTTGGGGTTTCCCTTGGTTGTTGTTGAGGATGACGTTGAGCGGGTGATGGGTCAGGATTTGAGACTGGTGTCGGTGCTGCACACTTGGGCCGATGTTCTGGCATTGGAACTTTTATTTTGCCTCCTTCAATCATGGTACTCACAAATGGTTTATTATTGCACTGCTTATGAGTCCGACGTCTACAGCTACAAGTCTTGTGTGTTTCTTTCTCTCTGATGTGTCTTGTTCTTTCCAGCAAGGCAGGTGCAATTATAGTCGATCGCTTAGCAGCTTCTGATAAGGTCCGGGAACACAAATCTTCCAAAAGAGATTTGTAGGATATCATCATCCCTTCGTTATAAATACCCTGATTGCAACGTGTTAGATATGACGGGTCTTCCTTTTGTGTTTGAAGGAACTGTTCTTAGTCTTCACGAGCGGCAACATCAGGTTGATGACTCCTTTCTGGTTCACACTCAGTGTGAGGAGAAATTTTACCAATGTCGACATATGCGGAGATATGAATCATTTTTTCGATAACTGATTTGTGAAAATTTCCAAAAGGGTTAACACCTTGTCTTGGGTCTTGATAATTTTGTCTTGATTTATTACGACATCATTTAGAATTTTCATTAGATCATTAATAACGGTTAAGCTTTGAGTATACATAGCTCAACAGGAATTTGATCAGGCATAATGAACTTTTGAGTAATGAGAGGGATTCCGCCAGTATTGGGAAATATGGTATTTAACACTTCTGAGCCCTTCATGTAATCAACCATCTTGAAATTGAGAAAATTGATGAAATTGGTTTCGCAACTTAGAGATTGATCTCCCACTGTGATCGCCAAAATGTTTGTGGGGAAAATGAATTGAGGGCTAATTTAGGAAAAATGGGGTGAGCAGGTGATAATTCGTCAATCCTTAAAAAATTATATTGTTGAAGTACTTTGTTTAGATTCGAGAGATCAATATGTACAATCCTTGCCTAAACCAAGCAATGGCCATTCCAGTCTTGCTTCAGTCACAAAATAAAAAGGAAAAGGTTTGATCTTAAGGAGGGAAGCAAGAGAAGGTTGAGGTCAGAGTATCAGACTCTGTAGGATGTAGCTGGTATGAATAACTATGAAAAAATTCTTCCGTGGGAGAAGATTGATCGACTTAAATTTTTCATTTTCAGAGTAAACTTGTTGTCGTGTAGGAACTTGAAACTTGTATCCCTTGTTCAACATATCGAACATCTATTTATATCATATCTATTGTAACCACTTAACCTCCTTTCTGGAAGAAACTATCGATGGTTGAGTAGTGGTAAAGTGGAGAATGTAGAGAAGGTGTTGACAACTGTTCTCCACTTCGATTAAGGTTGAATAGTCAGTTACTCAACCTCCACTCCTCTACTCAACTGCTGATCGAACTTTTGAGACTTTCTCTTTAGTGTGTGCACTGCTGCACCACATGTCGTAGACTGCCAGACCAAAACCCTAATTCGTATATCCCCCCATTTGTGACATTTAATGTCTCGTGTAATATTGTAATATTAATCACTACTGGTGTTAAGTCGATTGAGACCTGCTCAATGTGTCTCTTGACTAGAGACTTGTCTTACTTGACTAGCTGATCAGTCTAGCAGACTCAAATAAATATTTATTTCTTGACTAGCTAATGAGTCTAGCAGATTAGAATAAAATAAACAGTATTTATTTGTGTGTGAGGAGCTGTGTGTGTCCATCTTAGTCAATTTGTATGGACATGTTTATTTTGTAGAAGCAAGTGTATGTTGCAGAGCATGAAAATTGCAAGTGAGGCATCATATAAAAATATATGTAAGATGCCTAGTATAGCTTAGGGTTTTGAAGCTTGTCAAAACCCTAACTTGCCAAGTTAAAACATTCATGTGAAAGGAAGAGGAGGAACGTCGAGCTCTGGTATTCACGTGAAAGGGAGTGGAGGAACGTCAAGCTCTGGTATTCATGTAAAGGAAAAAGAAGAGTGAACAATTTTGGTCTTCAAGCAAGAGTCTCACATTTTACTTTTTGTACCCATCCTCACATGTTGAGGGTAAAATAGTAAAATGCCATCTTTTGACAAGAAGCAAGGCGTCAAATTTTGATAGGAGACAAGACGTGCATTTTTTTAACAAGAAACAAGACGCTCATATTTTACTCTTTGTACCCAGCCTCACACGTTGAGCGTAAAACAGTAAAATTATCAATTTTTGTCAAGCAATAGGTATGCGATTTTGGCTTCTGAATGGAAGCACACGAGTTTTTTTGACTTAAGAGTAGTCACGCAAGCTTAACTTCTTGGCTAAGGCTGGAAGCTCATGTTTTACTCTTCTTGGAAGCAATATATCCCTCTTTAAAAATTAGGGTTTGAAAGAATTTGCCAGAAGGCTGGAAGCTCATGTTTTACTCTTGTGCTCAGCCTCACATGTTGAGGGTAAAAGAGTAAAATTGTCAAAATATTTGGAGAGAACCATAATGTCCATGCTAGAGTGAAGCCGTGTAAGCCTTTCTCTAGAAAGCAAGACGCGTGAGCACGAGGAGCAAGACAGATTTGAAAATTAGGGTTAAAACTCCCCTTTTCCGAAATTAGGGTTCGAAATGCTTTTTGACACGCTTTCGCAACGTTTACAAGTATTGCAAATTTATTTTCAAACCCTAATTAGGGTTTGAAATACTTTTTGTCATACTTTTTGAAAAGTTATAAGTGTTGTGAATTCATCTTCAAACCCTAATTAGGGTTTGAAATACTTTTAACACCCTTTTTGCAACGTTTGCAAGTGTTGAGCATTTTATTTCCAAACCCTAATTAGTGTTTGAAAATACTTTGACAAGCTTATAAGCGTTGTGAAGCGTTATAAAACCCTAAATTGAATTATTTTCACTCATTTGCATTAGTTGTCTCTTTAAGCAAAGGATTAATGCGATTAAGGTGAGATTTTTAGCTAGTAGAAGCTATGAAGTTGTGTCTATCACAATTTTGACTTTGAATTTGAGCATAATTGTGGTACTTTAATCAAATAAATCCATATATGAAGCTATAAAGGTATTTTAATAGGTTAATATTGTGTGAATATTAACATGGGTAAATTTTGGGCAATCAGCTGTAGAATATAACACCAAAATAGTACTCAAATTGCTCTATACTAGTAGGCAATCCATCTAGGAGTTTGAGATTTGATGTAAAAATCATGAAATATCTGGGAATGTTGTAGTGAGCGCCAGTGTTATTTCTGATGATTTTGTGTAGCGGTGAATATTGATTAAATTCATCAGTTTGATTGTGTATGTAGTTGGGCGTACATACAGGGAGAGGACAAGGATAAGCGCCTGAGAGAGGGTAGGGATAAATGTCTACTCAAGAATTCTTTTGCAGAATTTTATTTAGTATTTCTCAGGCACGACTCTTGATAGATAATTTACTATTTTATCCTTGTCAAAAATCCACCATCTACAGTAGGCAAGTTCCATTCTCTCTAATTTTTCTCCATGAAGTCAGACACTTTGGAAATCGAATTCTCACCAATACTTTCTATCTCCTGTTTATTCCCAACCAAGTCAGGAATTCAAGGGTCTTTCCATATGTTTACGTTTTCACCAATATTAATGTATCAACAATAATTCTCATCCATAATGTTTCTAACTGCTATCATACTCTTCCAAGTTGACGAAGCAACACCAACTTAAGAAACATACCAATATGTCTCATTTATCATATATTTTTTGCTGACAATAATCTGCACAATACAAAAAAAAAATATTTCTTCACGAAATCTTCAAACCAGTTTACAGATGAGAAATTTATTTATCATCTCAATATCTTTTATTCCAAGACCACCGCCATATTTGGCTTTGCAAACTTTCTTCCAACCTATAAAATGAAGTTTCTTAGTCACCGCATTGTGCCCCTACCAATTTTTTTTTTGAATTCTTCTAATCTGCTGAATAACCCCTTTGGGAAGTAGATATGTGCCCATGAAAAAAACATGAATAGATGTAAGACTGGTTATGGAAAACACAGTTCATCCAACATCGGTTAACAAATGTTGTTTCTATCTTGCTATTTTGTTATTCATATGTTGAATGAGAAAATTAAAGTTGTTGACTCTGTAATCACTTTGAAGAGGATACAACCCAAACATTTCTCATCTACCTTTATTTCCTTCACACCAAACTCTTCTAAAATGACATTTTCCATCAAACTTGAAATGTTTTTGCCGAAGTGAATAAAGGATTTATTGGAGTTTATTTGTTGACATGAGAATTATGTATATTCTTCCAACAACTTCTTGAGGTTTCTTGTGTTAGTTCTATAATTATACTTCCCAAAAAAGAATATATCATCAGCGAGCATCAAATGGCTAATGGTAGGATCCCATCTGTGAATTTTGTAACATTCATACAGACCATTTGTTTCATATTTTTTCATAAGAATGAACAATCGTTGTGACCATTAAACCATATGATGAATAAAGTGGGAGATAAATGGAAACCCCTCCTTAAACCTCTTTCTGGAGTAAATTTTCCTTGAGGTGCACCATTGAGCATAACATAAAATAATATAATTGAACAAAATTTATGATTAAAAAAATTAAGACAAGTCATGAATACCCATTATATGGAACATGTAACTAAGAAAAACCCATTTTGCTCTATCATAAGCCTTTGACATGTATAATTGTAATGCAAAGTGGCCATTAAAGTACCTGGAAATGTGCATGGAATGAAAAAGTTCTTTTGGAATCACAATGTTATCTGTGATTTGTTTACCTGGAACAAAAGCATTTTGTGACCAAGAGATAAGTTTTTCAATATGAGGTCTCAACTTGTGAGAAATCAATTTTTAGTAGCCACTTTGTAAAAAAAAATTACACAAATGTTTTAATGGAAAAATAGATAAAAGTATGGAAGGGTTAATCGTAATGAATAGAAGAGATCAGAATCGTAGAAAGCTATCTTAAACAAAAAAAATAGTCGTTCAAGACTTGATTCGGTCACATAGGAGGAAAAGGGTAGATCTTTGGGAGGAAGAAGAGAAAAGTGAGATCAGTGCTTGATGAGTTTTAGTCGAAGAACTCAAGTGTCTGTAGTAGAGTTCAGGTAGAGAAGATGATAGTCTGATGAACTTCGATCAGCTTCTTGTCTAACTTTTGTTGTGTTTTGGAAATAGATGAAGTGATGCATTTATAGTGTTGAACTATTGATCTCATAAGAAGTGGAAGAGATTGAGAGAGAAAGAGTTGGAGAACGTGCCCATCATTGCTGGGAAAATTCTTGAAACCGTAATACTCATTATTCCTTCATAAAGTAACGTTCCATTTAATTCCTTCTCATCGTGGGTGTTTAATTACACCTCATAGGATGTATACCGCCAGAACAATACCCTAATGAGTATCTCCCTATGAAATGTTTGATGGCTCGTCAATTTGATGGTTGGGTCATATGAATGATTATTGAGATTAATTACTCGAGTAAACTAACTAACAATGTTCAGTCTACTAATGTTAGTAAGTTTAATCTTGGAAATACGCAAGCTTGGAAGTGCACGTACTTGGTGACACAAGCTTGGAATTGGCAAGCGTGGAAGTCCACAGACTTAGAAATGGCACAATCTTGGAAGTGTTTGAAGTCAAAATTATGCATAATTTCTCAAAGACAGTGCAAGGAGTACTCGTTGGCGCCCCAGGTCCGACCATGCAAGGGATGCTTGAGGACGCTGTAAGGATGGGTCCTGCTCTCGACAACCAAACACGGTATTGACGCCATGCTCTCGAGGAAAATATAGGCGTCATGCTCTCGAAGGCCAAGCAAGGGATTGCCGCCATGCTTCTCAAGGACTAAGCAAGGGATTTGCGCCATGTTTCCCAGGAACTAAGCAAAGGATTAACTCCTTGATTCTCGAGGACTAAGCAAGGGAATGGCGTTGTGCTATCGAGAAACATGAAAGGGATTAGTGCCACGCTTTCGAGGACCAAGAAGTTGGCGTCGTTCTCTCAAGGACTAACCAATTGGAGATGTGCTCTCGAGGACTAATAAAACAATTGGCGTCGTGTTCTTGAGATATGAAGAGGTTGGCGCCGTGATCTTGGGAGATGGAGAGGTTGGCGCCATGCTTTTGAGAGCATACTTGGTGTTTTGATCATTTTTCTTTTTTGTGTAAACTCTGGATCTTGGCCAAGTCGCGGCTATTGATACTTGAATCGAAGGAATTTATTCGGGGAATTATTATAAAATGACATAAGTTCAAATTGACAATTTCGAAAGTTCAGCGAGGTAAAACTCTGATATTACAGAACGACTACTAGATCAGTGTAAAGCTCATATAGCTATTAATAGAATCTGGATTCTCAGTAGGAACGAGAGATAGACATCCAAGCTTTATCTTTCTAATACGGAATAAAAATAAATTTGTAAATTTAATATTTCTGATATGGGACAGATAAATTTACAATTTCCGCCTTTGTCAAAATTCCACCATCTACAACAAGGAAATAGGCCTAAAATCACTTGGACACTTGGGATTCTTGATTTTTGGAATTAAAACAATGTGAGTATGATTGAAAAGATGTGGTAAAGTACTCAAGTATAAGTCCAATGGCTTGGATAAAAGGCCTAAAGAGAAAGAAAGAACAATTCTGAACTGGAGCACGCGACACTGCTTATGCTCTCCTCCACTATACTGTTGCAGAGGTCCCGTGAGAAAGATGTGTTGAATAAATTTGGTAAAATCATCTCCAATTCCCCAGCATTTTTTGCAGAAAGTCGTTGGATATCCTATTTTGCTAATAATGCTCAATATTTCCTCCTTTGAAGGGATGTTTGAGATGAAATTGCTTTAATGAGAATCCATGGAATATGAAGTCGTGAGTAACTCCATAGGGACACGCGTAATGGTTGGTTGAGTTAAAATGCCAACTGCAAAAGGAAAATAAGTTGTGTTAGGGAAAAAAAATAAGGAAAATAAAGAAGGGATATAGATTGTGTTAGGGAAATAATAAGGAAAATAAGTTGTGTTAGGGAAGTAATAAGGAAAACAAATAAGATTTACGTTATTTTCAGTATTTAAGGCCGATTACCTATTTTATTTTTTATTCAGAAAGAAAAATCTTTAATTTCTCAATTGAATAACTACAGTGTAATGGAGGCCACTTATTGGAACAAAGGAACAAACATATATGGGCACTTACTTGCAGAAAGATAATTATAGTTGGACTAATAACTATGATGAAATGGTACAAATTCTTATCCATATTTTGTTAGTGTTGTTTGATAAACGAGTCAGTTTTACAAGAAAAAGGGTGAAATTATGGATGATAGTGGTACCAATTTGTTTGGGGCAACAATGAGAGACGTTTTACCCTACATCCTAGGAAAGTGGTATCATATAGCTAGGAATGTAATGGTAACGGATAAACTAAGAAGTCGAACCAAACAAACTAAACCGGTTAAAAAAGAATTTAACCAAGCCATTTATTAATGGAAAGAAGAAAAAAGCATCAAAATCCTGTACAAAATGTATCGTGCACAAAACAAAAATAGTGTCATCTTGCTTAAAAAAAAAAGAAAAAGAAAAAAAAATGCCATCCTCATATGATCATATCATTTTATTAGGCGGGCCGCAGGCGGCATTCGTCTTTTTTCTTTATCTAATCTTCTTCCAATAACTACGAAATTCATTGTTCACTAGATTTGTGCCTGAGATTTAATCTCTTAGACTCAATTAATTTAAGTAAATCTAATGATTGCATCAGTAATTAATGAAGGTGCGTTGTCATAATCAATGTTAGTTAGGTCTACGGTATTACCTTATTGACGGCAGTGGATCATTTCATCCACCTCCCAAATCTTGACCCGTTGACAAAGTCAAAGATACAGTTTTCCACTCAATCTCTCTGTCGGTGCTCAAAAACATCGTCGTGTCCGTACTATTTCGATACCAATCGTCAAATACATTCATCCAACGGTCAAAAATACACAGAGAGAGGATAGTTCTGTCATTTTGAAAAAAGTTTAGAGGGAAACCACCTAAAACCTGTAACTAAAGAAACGGATTTTAACGTTGTTCTCGGATCCATCCATCCCATTGCAGAGCAGAATCTCTGTCTTATTTTTTCTGTCTCACTGTTTTTTTTTAACCCTCAGATCCATTTCTTCCCAAATTAAACCCTAATTCCCTCTCATTTCTCAGTTGCATTGAATGAAGTTAGTTTGAAAAATTCATAGAGAAGATTGATTATACGAAATATCCAGTTTTCTTTCTCTCTGAGAGAAAATGGGGGCTGGATCGAAATCAAAAGGATGGTGTTGTTGGATAGTAGTGATATTAATTGTAGCACTTGTTGTTACAGCAGCAGTGATTACCATTAGAAAGAAAGCTCATAAAAATAAACCATTACCAGTTCCAGGTCCACCAGGATCTATTCAGAAGAAATATTCAGATGCTCTTGCTGTTGCTATGCAATTCTTCGATGTTCAGAAAGGTAATGTACTTGCTAACTTCTTCTTCATCTCTAATTTCACTTTCAATTTCATCACATTGTAGGTTATGCCGTCAGATCTATGGTAATTTTATTTTATATCTTAGTGGTTTCGTTGGTAATATTGAATTTGTGAAGTTTTTGTTGGTGGGGAGATTGGATTGTTTTTAGAAATGTTGATTTTGACTCTCGTGTATAAGATAAGGTAGATTGATCTTTTTTTTTTAATGGAAGCATGCGTTTGTTTATAGATTTGAGTTATTTAAGCAATAACACTTGAAAGACCCAGACAGAATTGTCCGCTCAATGTGGCCAACTGGCAATTGAAACCAGACTTGTTTAGGATCTACTAGTAAATGATTATTTGGTTTAGTCAGTTTATTTGCTTATTACTGATATGTTACGTAAATATGTGTGTTGGTTTCATCTTGTAGCTGGTAAATTGGACAATAATAAGATAGCTTGGAGAGGAGATTCTGCTCTAAAAGATGGAAGTGATGTGAAAGCAGATCTATCAAAAGGGATGTATGATGCAGGGGATCATATGAAATTTGGGTTTCCAATGGCTTTCACTGCTACCGTGTTATCCTGGGCAATCCTTGAGTATGGAGATCAGATGGATGCAGTGGGTCAGTTGGAATCTGCTCAAAATTCACTTAAATGGATAACGGATTATCTCATCAATGCCAATCCATCCCTAAATGTGCTCTATGTTCAGGTGACTTATATATTTAGAATCTTACTATTGGTTTTATCACATTGTCTTTGTATGTTTTCTACTTCTTGTGTTCTCTGTAACCATAATAGTTATGGAATTTATGCATGCCACAAAAAATTGTAATGTTATTTGGACATTTGGTGCTTTGGGGAATTCGAAACTGGTAAAACAAGCTTATCTGCAGTAGGGAAAACAAACAAACAATGCGAATCTCTTATCCGAGGAATCTGGCATACCCTCTACTTGTCTGCATTATTCATTTCTGTCCTCTGCCCCCACCTATCCTGTGTCATATGCCCGATTCACATGAGTAGGACTATGTAACATGGACGCAAACTGCTTGCCAAATGGTCCGTAATATTCTTTTTAAAGCTTTTTGTATTTTTGGCAGGTGGGTAATCCGGATGTTGACCACAAATGTTGGCAGAGACCGGAAGATATGACCGGAGAGAGGCCTGTAGCAAAGGTAGACGAAAAATCTCCAGGGTCAGATGTTGCAGGAGAAACAGCAGCTGCTCTCGCAGCAGCTTCTCTGGTATTCAAGACAAGCGATGCCACATATTCTGCTACCTGCCTTAAGCATGCTCGTCAGTTATTTACTTTCGCTGACGCTCACAGAGGTTTATACAGCAAGAGTCTACCTGAAGTCCAGACATACTACAATTCTACTGATTTTGGAGATGAGCTCTTGTGGGCAGCCACGTGGCTCTACCACGCAACAACTGACAAGACATACCTTGACTACGTGACGACAGAAAATGGAAAAAGTTTCGCTAGGTGGGGAAAACCATCATGGTTTAGTTGGGATGACAAACATGCTGGGACTCAGGTAAATTCTTCCCCAGAAGATGGAACTTTTAACCTGCTAGAAGTGTAATTAATATTTGTTTTTAGTAGCTATTGTTGGTAGTGATGCACAAGGTCCTATTGGTCTCTTTTTGTTTTCCATATCGTGCTTGCGGGGTCCCTAATTGGTAGTCTGATGATGCAAATATCAAAATGGTGTCTTTCATTCTAATATGTATCATCTGGAGGGCTTGTAGATCATGCAGAAGAGTATGATCTCGCATTTCTAACATTCCAAGTGCCATATACTGGATTTATTTTACGTTTGAAAACAATTACAATCGTGAAGCATGATATTACTTTCCAAAGATCCATGGGGTTCAAAGTCCCTCCGTTAATCAATTTGACTCGAATACGCAACTGATCTGATAAACATCCTCTCAATGGTTTCCTCTAGTTTTGTTAGCCTGTTGACTTTTATAGTTGTATTGCCATTCCAATCTAACAATCTATTGTAAATTCACATTCTGGAACAGGTCCTGTTATCGAGGGTAAACATCTTTGGTGCACATGGTTTATCAAGTTCTAATAACCAAGGACTCCAAATGTACAGGAAAACTGCGGAGGCTGTTATGTGTGGTCTAATACCTGATTCTCCAACAGCCACAAAAAGCAGAACTGACAGTATGTTAGCTTCACTTTCCCCTTTTTCAGTTTTTGCTCTTCAATTCTATTCAAGGTTTTTTTTTCTTTCTACTTTCTACTGAAAAGAGATTAACAAAAGCGTTAATTCTGCGCCCAGCTGATTGTTTTTTTTTAATCCAAAGCAACTACTCTAGCTTTACTTAAATCAAAATTAATCCACCAGTCTGCATGCTTATTAGTTATTACCATAACTTGGCTGTTAATGTAGGTGGGCTGACATGGGTTAGTGAATGGAACGCTCTTCAGCAGCCTGTTGCTGCTGGATTCCTGGCTGTTCTTTACAGTGACTACATGCTTACATCCCAGATAGCAAGCTTTGATTGTAGTGGAAATTCTTACACACCTGAAGACCTCCGTAACTTTGCCTCTTCACAGGTATGCGTTTCAATTAATCGTACTGAATACAATTGCCAAGATAAAACCTCAGAGGATCAATATAGCCCCAATATTTTGTGTTGGTGAACTTGACAAAACAAAGGTTTATAGACTACATTATAATAGCCATTGCTACTCTGCATATTACTTCAATATGTCTTCTTTTGCCTAACTTTCCTTTTTTGGTTTAAATTTAGGCTGACTATGTATTGGGAAAGAATCCAATGAGCATGAGCTACCTTGTTGGTTACGGTAGTAAATACCCACAATTTGTACATCACAGAGGAGCTTCGATTCCAGCTGATGCAGTTGCAGGTTGTGAAGACGGGTTCCGATATCTGACCTCAACCAAACCTAATCCAAATGTGGCGACTGGGGCACTGGTTGGTGGACCCTATAAGAACGAAACATACATCGACTCCAGGAATAACACCGGGCAGGGAGAACCTAGCACTTATAACAGTGCCCTTATTGTTGGTCTCCTCTCTGGTTTGGTGGCAACCTCCTCGGTGACCACATCTTTGACCTCATAAGAAAATTAGCAGTTGTTTCCTATGTAGTATAATTGATTGATTGATTCATATCCTTCTGTATTATATGTGTAAAAAAGGTATATCGTCGGCCCATTACGCTCTACTTTAGTAGCTTTCTATTGGGCAAATTATATTTCACATCAATCTCAAAACCTTGTCATTACTGTTGTAAATCGTGCTACAGTTTGAGTCCTTTTTTGGCCGAATTGATCAAATCTAAGGATCTAGTTCTTGTCTGAGATCATTAGATGTTATTTATAGGCTTTGTCTTCTTGAAAATGCAAAGCCTCATATCAGACCCTACTCCACCAACTTTTGGCTCGATCACTCTTGCAATTGTACAAGGAATATCTTAATAGGAAATTGATATGAACCATGATGACGAGTAAATTTATCTCAGATACCCAAGTAAATTAATCACAGCAGCTGTTTTAGTGGGCAGGTTCTTGCAAGGATAAAGCCCAAAGAAGTTCACTATTCAATGGGATTGGTGCTGTAGGCATTAGTACGCGGAATCTAACCGCAATTTCCATTTGCACATTTCTTTCCTACCAGTTTCTTAAGTCTTTATTACAGTCTATGAGATGATGTTCAGCTTAAAATTCATAGGAAAGGAGAAGGCAAGCTCCTTGATGCAGATGCTTTAAACAGCCCAGTGGAAATAACCAAAAGGACTACCAAAAACGAGTAAATTATTAACTAGTCAAGTCAAGATGCAGATGCTTTAGCAGCTAACACCAACCAAAAGTCTTCGTTGAAGATAGTATGAGCATCAAAGTATTTGGATAGCTTTAAAACCTCTGGTTATTGATTAGTTCTTACAACATAAAGCAAACCAGTAACCATCTAAACGGTAAGAGATTACCAGCTCTACTTCATATTACTTTACTAGTCAAACATCATTAAAGACGAAGTTTATTCAAGTATCAAATTTCATTTAAAATGGTTGAAGCCATTGTTTCATTTTCAGTAAAGAGATTAGGTGATGCGCTCATTCAAGAAGCAGTTTCCTTGCATGGTGTTCGTGAACAGGTCGAACAATTGGGTAATGAACTAAGAAGGATGCTGTGCTTCTTGAAAGATGCAGATGCTAAGGAACAACAAGGTAATGCACTTGCTCGCAATTGGATTTCAGAGATTAGAGATGTTGCTTATGACTCCGAAGACGTCATTGATATATTCCTCCTGAAAGTCGCATCAAGAGAAAGAGGAGGCATTATGAATTTGCTCATCAAAAGTGCTTCCATACTCAACACAACAAAACATCAATACAAAGTTGGCAAGGAGATTCAATCCATCCTTACTAAACTCCAAAACATCTCTGATAGTCGAGTAACATATGATATAAAAAGCATTCGTGACGAAGAAACCCCAAGTTCTATCACAAATCAAAAGCTGCAACAACAACTGAGACGGTCTTATCCCCATGTTGAAGATGACGATGCTGTTGGGTTGGAGGAGCACACGAGTGAGTTAATAGCTGAATTGTCAAAAGAGGAGGAACGCCGTTGTGCAATCATTGGTGTGGGAGGTCTTGGCAAAACCACTCTAGCCAAGATTGTATGTAGGGAAAATGTTGTTAAGAACCATTTCCAATTTTTTGCTTGGACTTTTGTATCTCAGAGATGCAGCAGGAGAGACATCTTAAAAGAGATTCTTAAAAAAGCCTCTCTATCATCCCATGAAATGAAGGAGATTGAAGACAAAAATGAGGAAGATCTTGTGCAGTTGCTCTATGAGTATTTGCAAGATAAGCGATACTTGATGGTTCTTGATGACATCTGGAGTTCGGAAGCTTGGGATATTCTAAGCCCAGCTTTTCCAAATGGAGTGAAGGGAAGTAAAGTACTGGTCACCACTCACAACAAAGAAGTAGCATTACATGCGGATCCATGGAGTCTTCACCTTGAACCTCGGTTTTTAACAGACGAAGAGAGTTGGGGTTTACTGTGTAAGAAAGCATCACCTACAACCAATATGGCAGAGACAAGTATTTCTCCAGGTTTGCAGAAGATAGGAAGAGAAATGGTGAGCAAGTGTGGTGGTCTAATCTTGGCGGTCACTGTTCTTGGAGGCTTATTAGCAACTAAGAAAACAGAAATTACTGAATGGGAGACTGTGCAAAGAAACATTAACACTCACATGAATCGAGGTCAAAACGGAGTTATGGGTATATTATCTCTAAGTTACAATGATCTGCCATACCACTTGAAACCTTGCTTTCTATATTTAGGCCTTTTCCCAGAGGACTGCGAAATTCCAGTAAGGAAACTGATCCAGTTGTGGACTGCTGAATGTTTCATACCACAATTCAATGGAGACACAATGGAAGACCTGGCAGAGCAACAATACTTAACAGAATTGATTCAAAGATGTATGGTCCAAGTTTCCAAAAGAAGCCTCACAGGGAGACCTAAAACATGTCGGTTACATGATCTTATGCAAGACCTATGTCTGCTAAGGGCAAGAGAGGAGAATTTTCTTGATATTCGAGACCAAGAGGTTACAGAATCTGCTACTACTCACTGCAGATTAAGGAGACTAGCTATGCATAAAGACCAACAAAGGTACACTTCCTTGGAGAACTCTTCACATCTTCGCCTTCGGACACTTGTTTACTGTCCTAATCAGAACAGCTATATTTTCTATAATGTGCAACTTCACCACCAAAATCTCAAATTACTCAGAGTGCTAGATCTTCGAGGTGTTTATGATGACACCAAGGGAAACATAACAAGACAAATTGGAAAGTTAATTCACTTAAGGTACTTAGGATTAACAAATATACGGATAGGAAGAATTTCACCAGCTATTGATAATTTGCGTACCTACAAACTCTAGACTTGAGTGGATATTTTGGAACCGTGCCCAAGACTATTCAGAAGATGGAACAGTTAAGAAATTTGCATTTATATTGCGGTGATCAACACTTGTAGGCAATTTAATAAACCTGCAGACTCTAAAATGGGTAACGGCTGGCAGATGGATGATAAAAGGAGGTTTGATCAAGGTGACTAATCTCCGAAAACTTGGTATAGCTGGGCTCTTAAGATCAGAAGTCGAGGAAATACTAGACTCCATTGTTCATAGGTCGACAGACCACAACCCCCTTAGATCCCTGTATCTGCATCTGGATCTTATTGAGTTCTTTCCGAATATGGAACGACTTTCTCGGTGTCATAATCTTCAAAAACTGAGTTTGAGGGGCTTCTGTAAAGCAAATTACTTCAAATTCCCACCAAACATCACCAAGTTGACCTTGGCTTCGACATGTTTCTTTCAAGACCCCTGGGATGATTTGCAACATCTGCTAAACCTGAAGTACCTATGCATGAAATCTGCATATAATGGCAAGGAGATGGTATGCAAAGCAAAAGGGTTCCCTCAACTCCAACATTTGCACCTCAAGAAACTAATACACCTAAAACAGTTTAGAGTCCCTAAAGGTGAGATGCCAAGTCTAAAGCACCTAGAGATATTTAATTGTCAGAAATTGGTTATGCTTCCTAAGAGCAACTGCAACGGGCGAGTAGAGTAAAGAGACAAGAGAAAATTTTCTCTTTACTCGCCAGTTTGCAGCCGCAACGGGAGAGTAGATATAGGACATAATCCAGTTTTGCTACAGTACACGAGTGAATTCTCTCCGAATTATAAGTATACTCGCACGATCACTTGAGAAAGTGTACGCCTAATACTGTTTGTTAGGAAAGCGTATTTATATAGGAAGTATCCCTAGAGAAGCGCCTGATCTTCCGCTCATTTAACGTCGCGCCTCATAATACGCTTAGCTGGAACAACCCCCCTTGAAGATACGCAACATTACAATAGCGTTCCACTTTACGGCTTTCTGTCTCAACGCTCAACACTTATGCGCTTCTCTAGATTGCCGTCCAGTCCATACGGTGTTGTAGAAGTACTTCTACATATTGGACGTCCTCACTAGAAATCGTATGGAATGCATACGGTCCATTAGTGTGCCGGTTTGATACGGACGGTCACCTAACTAACCGTGTTTTTTTTTCTTTTTCATTTTTTCATAGTTGTACTTGTAGTACTACCGATATTCATATTACCCGCCCAAACAAAAAGCACATAATCCATGGATGCTGCTTTCTCCATTAGATTCCTAAACCACTAATATCCTTCCATGTGTCACTGTTTGTCATGTCTTCCTCTCAAAGTCTTTCTTTAGACATGCTGTATAACACCACTGGCTTTCTTTGAAGATTTTAAAACCTACAAATACCAATTGGCATAACTAACCCACTAAATTTTCCTATTGAACAAGTCCATCTTGTAACCCTTAATTGTATTACAACTTTTCCATACTGGGCCTTCACCCCCGACAACACATATGTAAGGTGGGGACGGTCACCTAACTAACCGTGTAAAGCAAGCGTTCACTTAGGAGCCCGTCCAATACATTACCGCTCTTTTATCATACCGCCTCACTCAACACACGGTCATTTAGGTGATCGTTTCATATGTGAACGTCTTTCATCGATAGCGTATCTCGTTATACGGCCACCCAACTAAACGCAACAATGACTTACGTCCTTGTATGAAGCCGTTCCATAAGAGACGCTGCTGAAAGTAGACGCTCAACCATACGTCTTGTTAACTGAGCGCATTCATATGGGCGCTCACTCGAATGAGCGTATGGTTCTGCGCTTTTCTAAGTGAACGCAAAACAACATACGTTACGACAACTAAGCGTCCATACTCTTACGTCCATCTAAGAGAACGTCCAATATCAAACGACTACTAGAAGATGCGTGCGAGTATAATTTACTCCCCAACCGCTGTGGTGTTTTAGCCAAAGACCAAACAAAATTTGGTTTTTACTCGATAGGATACTCGCAC
>JAJJMC010007665.1:1957991-1976411 GCA_023531435.1 Papaver californicum
CCAAAGACCAAACAAAATTTGGTTTTTACTCGATAGGATACTCGCACCGTTACCGTTTCCCTAAAGGTCTGAAGTTTGTTACCACCATACAAAAATTGGAGATCAACAACATGCCTTCGGCTTTTCAGGACAAGGCTTCCACAAAAGGAGCGGACTGGTACAAGGTTCGGCACATTTCATCAATTACATTCAAAGTAACACCTGGAGATGAAATTTATTAACTATGTAAATCAAGGTTGCTATCAATTATGTAATTATCGTGCAAATGAGTCGCCAAATGAGCAAAATATCAAAGCCTGTATTGTGGCTCAGATCACCATTAAATAAGTACAAATATAATGGGTGTTTATCTTAATCTAACATACATGGGAATATGCATTTTATTGAGCTAACTAGATTTCAATTCTAAGACTTCCCTGAATCCCATATAATAGAACCGTGAACACTATAGAGCAAAAGAACTTGCAATTTCTTAAATGATTTAATAAGTAAAAATGTACCTTAATATTGTTGAGTAATATGGATATCAAAAGGACTTAAATTTAATTTTTCATAATACCTCCATTGATTCAATTGGCATAGTTGAAACAGAGATTTTATTGATGCTTTCTTAGTTTTCTTGACGATTAGAAAACATAGAATAGGTTAACTTATATAGTAAGGAGTTAACCTAATACAGGAGATAGAGAAACCCTAATACAGGAAAAACCCTAATACAAAATATATGGGTATTATGAGGTGGCAAAGACACTTGGGTTGTTGTTCTGACTGTATTCATGATTCTGTTGACTGGATGGTTCAACACTTCCCCTCAAGTTGAACGGTAGCTGGCGAACATTCAACTTGCTTCGCAAATATTGAAAACGTTGAGACGGCAGGCCTTTAGTGAAAACATCAGCGATTTGGTCCTTGGATGATATGAATCGAACATGAAGATCATTTGCAGCAACCCTTTCACGTACAAAGTGATAGTCAATCTCAATGTGCTTAGTTCGAGCGTGAAAAACAGGATTAGCCGTTAAGTAGGTGGCACCCAGATTATCACACCATAGAACGGGTGGACCGGTAGATATGCAGAGCTCTTTTATTAAGGATTGAATCTAAATGAGTTCTGAAGTTGCTATAGCTAACCCTTTATATTCCTCCTCTGTACTGGACTTGGAGACAGTCTTCTGTTTCCTAGCACTCCAAGAAATAAGATTGTCCCCAAATAGATACAGTAGCCACTTGTAGAGCGTCGATCATCCAGATTGCCTGCCCAATCCGCATCTGAATAAGCCTGTAAGTTGAAGCTTGACGAAGGTTTAATGTATAAACCATAGCTAACAGTGTGTTTCAAGTAGCGTAAAATACGCTTGAGTAGTTCCCAGTGTTCAACATACGGATCCTGCATGTACTGACAGGCTTTATTCACTGCAACAGAAATGTCGGGCCTTGTAAGATGTAGATATTGCAAAGCTCCTACTACACTGCGATTGAGAGACGGGTCATGAAATTTCGTAGAGCCTTGCTTCTGGAGTTTTAACTGTGCAGCTAATGGAGTCGTGATCGGTTTAGTTCCATCAAGTTTCGGTCGTTGAAGCAGGTCAGTCGTGTACTTCTGTTGACTGAGAATGACGGACGATCCTTGATGCACCACTTCCAAACCTAGGAAGTAAGAAAGAGACCCCATATCTTTGACTGCAAAAGCCTTACCAATGTTAGATACTAACTTGGTGATAAGAGAAGAGTCAGAGCCAGTGACGAGAATATCATCTACATAGATCAAGACATAAGTTATTTGGTTCTTATGTTGTTGCACAAACAAGGAACTGTCAGAGATTTCTCCCTTAAATCCTTGTGAGATTAGATATTGACTTAAACGTCCAAACCATACTCAGGGAGCTTGCTTGAGTCCATACAATGCTTTGTGGAGACGACAAACATGTTTAGGGCAGTTCTGATCTACATACCCTGCTGGTTGCTGCATATACACTTTTTCTTCAAGTTCGCCATGCAAAAAGGCATTTTGCACATCTAATTGTCTCATATGCCAGTTGTGCATAACATCAATAGAAAGAACTAACCTGATAGTGCAGGGTTTGACAACTGGGATGAAGGTTTCGTCGTAGTCAATACCTTCTTGTTGATGAAATCCTTTCGCAACCAGCCTTGATTTGTATTTGGCTATGGATCCATAAGAATTCTTTTTGACGTGAAAAACCCATTTGGAGCCAACGATATTCATACCGGGTCTGTAAGGGACTAGAGACCATGTGCCATTACGAATGTGAGCATTATATTCATCATCCATGGAATGACGCCAAGCAGGAATTTGACGAGCCTTACTATAACATGTAGGTGCCATATAGTCGGATGTTTGAAGAGGATGCTTGGTAACGTTCAAACAAAGCTTGTTTGTTGGTTTTAAATTGCCCGTTTTTGATCTCGTTGTATATGGATGGGTCTGAACCGTTGCAGATGGAACAGACGTGACAGCATCAGTAGGATCGGTAGCTTGTTGTTGTGGTGAAGTAGGCGCAACTGAACTTGATGCTGTTGCATCAGGAGTACTATCGCAGGTTGGTTGCTGAATTAAATCAGCAACTGATGCAGTTGCTGAAGCGTTGCTGTTGCTGTTGTTGTTGCTGTTGCAGTTGCTGCTGTGTTGTTGTTGCTGTTGCTGTTGTTGTTGTTGCTGCTGTTGCTGTTGCTGTTGAGTTGCTGATGCTGATGCTGTTGCTGTTCTGTAACGTCTGCGATACTGAATTACAGGTGCTGTTGGAGCTGTTGATGCTCTTATAGGTGTTGTAGGACCTGAGTTATTTTTTGTGCTATTTGGAAGATGTTGAGAACCAGTGGATCTTGCCGGTGTAAAGTCACGGCAGTAGGAGAAAGGTTGTGGAGTAGAACTTACCTGTTGTGTGGATTGCACAGGTTGAACCTTCTGCTGGCTTCGAAAGGGAATGAACTCTCTTCAAATCTGACATGATGAGATATGTATAGTCGCTCTGTTGGTAAGTGGAAGCACAGGTAACCTTTATGGGAACTACTGTAACCAATGAACACACATGGAAGAGATCTCGGTTGCAATTTGTTGGAGTTATATGACCTTAGACTCGGAAAACAAAGGCAACCAAATACCTTTAGGAAGGAAAAATCAGGTTTCTTGTGAAACAATAATTCTAAAGGTGTTGTAATTTGATTATGAGTAGCTGGACATCTATTGATTATGTAAGAAGCAGTCGTGAAAGCATCATACCAGTAAGAAGTAGGCATGGATGCGTGAAATAACAGAGCAAGACCGGATTCTGTAATATGTCGGATTCGTCGTTCAGCTAAGCCATTCTGCGACGATGTGTGTGGACAAGAGAAACGATGAATGACCCATGCTATACAAAAAATTAGTGAATTTCCTGTATTCGCCACCATTGTCTGACTGAAATACCTTTATAGTTGTGTTAAGTTGGTTTTCTATTTGTAACTTGGACTTAACAAAGAAACTCAAAGCATCAAATTTTCGGACTAAAGGATAAACCCAGGTATAATGAGAATAAGCATCCATTAACAAAAGATAGTATTTAAAACCATTTCTAGATAAAGTTGGAGAGACCTATTGATCAGAAACAAGAAGACTCAACGGTTTGTCTACTACTGTATTACTGACAGAGAAGGGAAGTTTGCAGATTTTGCTAATATGACATGACTCACAAAATTGAAAAACTTTATTGGTGACAGGTAGAGAGTAATTGTTGATAACTCGAGACACTGTGCGCAACATTGGATGTCCTAGGCGCTGATGCCAAATGGATATTAAGGTAGAAACGTAGGCTGTTGGTGTTGATTGTTGGATGTCATCGAGCACATAGAGTCCATTCCTATTCTTTCCTTGCAGAAGCGTTTTCCCGGTGTGCAGGTCATGTACCAGAAAATGAGTTGAATAGAAAATAAAGCACACATGATTATCAGCAAAGACTTTTGATACTGACAATAAATTAGCTTTAATAGAAGGGACATGAAGCACTTTATTAAGGTAGAACTCTCTATTGTTATGAGTGAAGAGACCTTTACCAATGTTTGAGATGGGCAGAGCGTTACCATTGCCCACATGAACGGATTCAGTTCCATCATATTCATGTTGTATGCGAAGGTTATTCATGTCTGCAGTAATATGATGAGTAGCACCTGTATCTATAACCCAGTTTTCATTGAAGCCTCTCCCAGGTAAAGCTATGTAGGCTTGCTTGTTTGGTTTTTGGTTCACGCGGTTCTCTTTGTACTTGAAATAGCATCTTGCTGCAGGGTGACCCGGTATTTTACAGATTTGACAAGGTGCTTCTGATTCATACCTTTCAGAAGAATTTTTGATAGATGCTCGGCGATATGAGTTGAAGTTTCTTCTTTGTGAAGGCCGTGACTGGTTCCGGCCGGTTCTACTTGAGACAACATTAGCCATGGGTTCTTGTAGAGTGGCCAGTTGTTGCTCCAGACGCATATCATATGTCAGGAGATGTGCAAGCATTGTTTTCATGCTTAGATTGTCAATAGTACTTAGAGAGGTTACTATTGCATCATAAGCTTGATTCAACCCATTCATGATTGAATGTTTTTTATCTTCTTCTGTAATTGTTACTCCAGATACGGCTAAAGAATTAAATAAAATTTTTGCTTTGGATAAATAATCATGCATAGAAAGATTACCTTTACGCAGATTATGTAATTCTCTCTTTAGATGCATCTCGAGTAATAAAAAAAAACCTTTTTTTGGATCTTCAAACTAAGAAGATGTTTTCCGAAAGAGACATCGACAGATATGAATAAGAACCTGATATTTGAAGAGACTGGTGACTAAATGGGTTTGCTCTACTGTTTTTGGCAGATGAACTGAATTTTGATGGATATAGAACAGAAACCGAAAAGAAGAGCTTTACTGTGGTTTGGGGCCTTAGCCCTTAAGCACGTTATATGTGAGTCCAACAAAATCTTATTCAGTTAACATTTACTTTACAACAAAATCCGCTCATTGATAAATAATTATGAAAGAAAATTGAAAACAACTTATGATCTTGCTAGCTCAATGTTCTGAAGGTTAATTCTAATCTTAAAAACAACAACAGAAATGAAAAATGAAATTCACCAAATTTACCCCCACAGTGAACTAAAAGGAGCACTGTGCAGAGTGTGTAGTTTGTATGAATGTTGACATCAGATGTATGGGATTTGTATCTATGATCAGAAGATAAATAGTAAGCATTTCATCAATCTACAGCCTTTGATTTTATCTGTAAACAATCGTTGTAATCATCTACCGAGCAATATCTGATTTACTGTTATTGGATGAATATTGCTGCTCCATTTCCCAGCTTACTTTTGAAGCTACGCCGCAATGCTTAGGCTCATACTCCTGTTCAGTGCATACAAAAAGTTACAATCACTTCCTTCAAACTCAGACCTGAATATCATAATCTGCCAACTTTATTCTTTAGCACTCTATAACAGAAGCATCTTCAAATGCTACTGGATGCTAAACAAGCCATTGCTTTTTTTTTATTTGAATCGTGGTGAGGAACTTGGGCACATTAGATTAAAAGTGTTGCTAATCTGTAAAATCTTTGCCACCTACAGCCTCAAAGAAGATGCTTTTGTGGAATTAAAAAGTTTGGTGGCTTTATAGAGGAATTAAAAAGAAAATATAATTATACATAAGTTTATGGGAGACTGTTTGAATACCAGATGCAAAAATTAATTTTAAAAATCAGTAGTAGATTGTTAATTTTTTTTATTTTTAAAAATTATTCTTAAATAATATATTAAAAACTAATTTTTAATTTTTTAATTTTTAAAAATTAAAAAATAACTTCTTAAAATGGTATCCAAATATACTAATATTTTTAGTACGGAATGATATGGCTCATTGTGTTAAAGAGAGTCTTCAATTCTTAATTACCTCGAGTTTGGACATAAGTTCGTGTGCAGTAGGAGCTGAAACTATAATATGTCTAGCAGCAGGGGATATGAAGCCTTCATCAACGGCTTTATCTATAAAACTCAACAGGGAATTGTAGTATCCATCCACGTTCAGCAACCCTACAGGTTTATCATGAATTCCTAGTTGAGCCCAAGTGATAACCTCGAGTAGTTCTTCTAACGTTCCGTAACCACCTGGTAACGCAATGAAAGCATCGGCATGGCGTGCCATTTCTGCTTTCCGTTGGTGCATACCTGAAACCGTTCTCACTTCTCCTACTGTTTCACTGGTTATCTGAACAAAAACACCCAAAAAGAAAACACTGTCAACGACGTGACTTTAAAAGAAACCGGTGGTCGACATTAAGGGCAAATTCTTATCTTCTTGTCAGTGAATTGGAAATTAAATTATAATCATGTGGAAAGGGAAAATAGTCAATACCTCTCTAGGCATGAGCGTTTTTGGAATTACCCTGTAAATAAATTATAAACAAAATTAGTACTAAAGATCGGTGGAGAGAGTAATTAACATGAACTTAACTGTATATATATATACCCCAAAACATGTCGACCGCCGTCGTAAACAGACTGAGAAACAAGACCCATGAGACCAATACTTCCTCCTCCATAAACAAGATCAATATTTCTCTCCACCTAATCATTTATTAATTAAGAATTAAGAGAGATTAATTATTTCCATGAAACCCAAAGTAGTAAGATTTTGTCAACAGAATTAGTTGATAATTAATGAACCCAAATTCTTTGGCTTAATTAAAGTGATGAATTAATTGAGTAGGTAGGTACATACCAATTCATTGCCGAGCTGAATTGCAGCAAGTTGATAAGTAGGTTTGTTGCCAGGACTACTCCCACAGAAAACACATACACGTTTAAATCTTGATCTCATCATTGTGATCCTCAGCAACGGTTGATGTAATTGTTTTATTTGGTTTTCCAAAACAATTACAGGATCAGAACTATGTAAGGAGCTCATATGTAACTATTAAGTCTAGCTTCAAACTTCACTCACTATGTTAATTTATAGAACAGCAGCTGGGGAGTAGAGACAGATCAGAGGAAGGGAATTTGAGTAAGGTGAAGTGAGCGTTGAATCGTGTACAAATTGGAAACCCAAACCAGGAATATGAATGAGAGGCAGGGGAATAGACCTGACAAAGGTTTCTTTATATACGTGGATCGGATATATTAGACAAAGAAAAAAAAAAAGTAAATATATACATGTACATATACAGTTCTCCCAGAATTCTCAAAAATTAAAAAATGAAGTGTAAATAGAAAAATATAAAGAATTGGCGTCGCATTATTCTTATCCTATACCGTCGTAGGTAATGATGCATTTCTTTAGTGCAAGGCGTTTAGACCTTGAACTTTCACCGACGCGTGTATCGAACGTGTAACTGCGTGACTCCATGACAACGAAGCTAAAGCTCGGTACGGTCGTGGAAAATTCTAAAAGGGATTCCATAAATTCTTTTTGAATAGTTGTTTTTATGGGAAGCTTTCAGCTAGCTTCTGGTCTTTAAATTTAGTCGATCAAGAATTACTGAAATGGGTAACGAAGGTGTGTTACATCACATGGGTTCAACCAACGGTTCAAAGTTACAGCATTCCAAACAAACGCAGCCTATGAGGGAGGGGTTTGTCATATCACGAGTACACGAGATTGAATTACACTGTGGAAGACGTAAGCTAAGATAGAGTTCCAGCTGGTAACTGTTGATTGGTTAGTTTCTTAAATGGACAAACAACTAAAGTTATAGAGACGGTGACTTTTACACGTGTCAATATATCTTTTTCAGACAAATATTTATTAGTTAGTTTGAAAAATCAACCAACTATTTAATCTGTGATAATCTAATGATAATATTACAATACTAACAAAGATTATTGATTAACTATTTTTAGCTAGTTTAGGTTTACACATGACAAATCTATTAGCTAGATTAGTCTGCAAATCCAGTGCCACGCACGTAATCAGCTGAACTAACAACATTGATTTGATTAGTAATTGATTAATCAAAATTAATACTTGATTAATTAAATTCTACAATTGATTAACTGTGCTTATTTCAACGACTTGGATATTGTCATTAATTAATTTGATTATTCTTTTACTAAATCTATATGACCAAGTTGGATATGTAAATGGACTATAGTGGTCTTTATTTTTTTTATTTTTTTTCAAGCATTGTGGTCTTAATTTTAATGAGTTGCTAATGTGATTTATTCCTTGAAATAGATTTGCCAATTAATTGCATCACACTGATGTGTGAGAAGTGCGTTATTGCCTTTCTCATGCATTACTTCTATTCTAAACACTGTTTACAACCTGCGGGAGGAAAATCAGGTGATTTAGGGATCGACTGACAAGAAAATTTCACTATCACATCTCTATACCAATTTGAGATCGACAACAATACAAAAATGAGACTCAGAACACACTGATTGGGAAAGAATCTAGAAGATGAAGACTATTCCTACTATTCACATGTTTCTATGGAAGTGTGGTAATGGAGTCCTGCCTACAATTGCTAAAACGATCTAGACTATATATATTGATCATATGTAAAACATGTAGTTGTGGGGAAGAAATAATCACTCACCTCTTGATGCAATGTCCCTTTGTTGTCCGTAGGGCATATGTTTACCAGAGTCAACAACCAGTTCTTTGATATCCTCAAAGACATCTATGATTTGCTAAATCGTTGGTTTCAGAATAGTTACATTGCTAATAATTAGGCTTCAGTATATGCTATAACTTGTTGGTTTATCTGGAAAGCAAGATGTAAATATTTAGGAACACTGCTCCAAATGCTAGAAACATTGTTAACAACGTAAAATATATTTTCTCCTAAAATAGGGTGAGCGATAACCGGAGTTACATCCTAAACGATCTCTACTTTAAAAGAGATATCATATAGGTTACTTAAAGGATCAATGTTGTTTATAACAAGAAATTCAGCATAAAAATAAGTATTCGCATTACGCAAAATACTGGTGATCCTACGAATATAACTAACATTAGTCCAATAGACTTGTCTTTCTTACGGATTTGCGTTGGAGCCAGAAGATTCCCTTCGTGCGGCAGTAGTGGTGATGGATCAAAGGAATGGGATGAAATAACTCTCTATTGGGAAAAGAGTTGCAGAAAGCTAGTGTGAATATTGAAGATGAGGATGTATTGATCCTAAATCATCTAATTAGAGAAGGCTATGAAAGGGAGGTTTAAGGAAGATTCAATCTGATTTTCATACAAGTATCAACCAGCTTTCTTCTGAAGGGAATATGATATCATTTTTTTGTGCTTCGAAACCTAAACATTTTCATTAATGAGATATTTGATCTCCTGAGTATTTTTACGACTTTATTTATTCTTGGAAATTCTAAGTCTCTATCCAGGCAGGTGTCGTCGTGGCTGATCGCTAGGCAGCTTTGTGAAGTTAGGGAAATTCTGGAAACACAAGTTCTCCAACAGAGAACATTAGACTGGCATCATTCTATTTATGTAGAGTTGTACCGGTTGTAATTGATGGTGGTCGGAGTAACACCAGGTGTAACAAAGGTGATACCGTAAGTAACCAGGGTGATACCAGGAGTAACCGGATTGGTAACCCTGGTATTGGCAGAATGAGAATTGAAAGTTTTTGAACCCAATCTAATCTCTACAACAAAATTTAAGAAGATAATTTTCTGTAACCAAGAGATTAATCTCTCACTCAAGTTGCCAATATGTTTCAGTGGAAAAACATATAAAGAGGTGAAAGGGGAAATCATAAAGAATACGAGAGATCAAAATCGTACAAGGCTAGCCTAAACCAAAAATATGGTTGTTCTATCCTTGTTTCGGTCACATAGGAGGAGAAAGGTTGATCGTAGGGAGGGAATTGGACAAGGATGAGATGAAAGCTTGATGAGTTCTAGTTGGAGAACTCGAATATTCGTGCTAGAATTCAAGTAGAGAAGATGAAGTTGTTTATGATAGTATGGTGAACTTCCATAAACTTGTTTCATCTATCTTTAAAATAGAAGTAGTGCTTTATTTATAATGTTTGAACTCTTGATCTCGTAGAAAGTGGAAGAGATTGAGAGATAATACAGTCGAAAACGTGGTTAAGAATCTGCCCATTTTTGCCGGGGGAATTCTTGAAACCGTAATTCCCATTATTGTTAGGAGAATTCCTGTAAATATAATACTCATTTTTCTCCCCTATAGTAATGTTTCTTTTAATTCCTTCTCATCGTGGGTGTTCAATCAAACATCACAGGTTATAGACTGTCATACTAATACCCCAATGAGTATCCCTTGTTACATGTTTGATATCTCGTATATTTAATGGTTAAGTCATATGAATGACTTTTTCGAATAATGTAACTACTAGTGTTAATTCTAGTAGACTTAGTAAGTTTTAACTTGGAAATGCATAATCTTGAAATTAGCAAGACTTAGAAATGGAATAAACTTGAAAACGACAAACCTGGATGTGCCAAGCTTGAGAATGACATAAGCTTGGAAGGGTCCACAGTAAGGATCATGAAAAAGTTCTCAAGGATCGAGCATGGGATTGGTGTCATGCTCTCGAGGACTAAGAAAGCTTGGCGTCATCTTATCGAAGGCCAAGCAAGGGTTGGCGTATGCTTGAAAAGTCCAACAAAAGTTGGCATTATGCTCTCGAGGACCAAACAAGGGTCGGTGTATGCTCGAGGAGAAAGCATACCATCGTGTGTATGAGAATCAAGCAACGGAGGTGGGTCCTCGAAAACCAACTATGGCATCATGAATCTGAGGACCGAGCAAGGGAGGTGGGTCCTAGAGGACCAAACATGGAATTGTTCCCCAGAGAACCTAGCATAGCATCATGATCCTGAGG
The DNA here is from genome assembly GCA_023531435.1 of Papaver californicum. NCBI lineage: Eukaryota > Viridiplantae > Streptophyta > Magnoliopsida > Ranunculales > Papaveraceae > Papaver > Papaver californicum. The sequence continues at coordinate 1,968,827 of JAJJMC010007665.1, forward strand.
ACCGAACATGGCACTGTGTCCCTAAGGATCGAGCATGGCATCATGTCCCTGAGAACCGAGCAAGGGAGGTGGGTCCTCGAGGACCAAGCATGGCATCGTGACCCTGAGAACCGAGCAAGGGAGGTGGGTCCTCGAGGACCAAGTATGGACATGGAATTTTTTTTGATAATGGCAAATGCCACAACGATAATTATCACAACGGCAAATGTCTATAGTTATTACTCAAATTCACATTCTTAGTTCGAAAGTGTGATAGACATCTAAGTTCTATATTTTTAACATGGGACAAAAGTAAATTTGTAAAGTCGATATTTCTGATACGGTCCAGATAAATTTATAATTTTTCCTCTGTTGAAATTGCACCATCTATCTTAAGTCCCCTGCTTAGTGCAGAACAATAATGTTTCGTAGTAAGCATTAAATGGTGACAGTATGCCTAACAAATGCTTGAGATTTAATTTAAGAATATGATAAAAAACTTATCTTTGTCTCATCAAGGCAATATCCTTGATGCATACTTGGGATTTAGATATATTAGACTCTTCAGTAAGCAAGTAATCGACGCCAGTGCTTAAGGTTTTAGTATACGGCGCCAAGTGCTAGTGATGATGTCAATAAAACAGCAACAGATAGGAGCTAAAACACTAGTGACCATGAGATGATAACTCGAGTTGTAATTTATGTTGTATTAACAAGAGCACTGAGAAATAAAGTTGAAAGAAGCAATATCAGAAGTTGAGAAGATATGGTCACAAAAGTGGACTAATGGTGACCCAAGGTTGATGATATTTTCTAACTTGATATGGTGGAGTTTGTTCATTCCAGTGTTTTGGGTGAACATAGAGTGAGTCTTCCATATTTCATAATCACATGTTCATACTCTTCGAATGGTTGGATAAATGGAGATATGCATGACAAAACCAAAATTTTCTATTAATCCCGTCGTAAGAAAAATTCAGATATATGACACTCTAGTAAAACGTTGTAGGATCTTCATACGATGCCCGTATTCGATGGTTAACCACAATTCAGAATTACATAAAGACCATTTAGCTTTTAATGTGAGAAAGTTTGAGTTAGGATCTTGTTTGATCGGTCAAACGGGGTGAACAATAAGTGTCCAGGAAAATTTCAGACAAAACTCTGATAGTTTTCAGTTTGCATATGTCTGAGTATTTCATCCATATCCCTTATCTTGTTTATCCGATTGGCGTGCCCTTTTAGTATGTTATAGTAGGAACATAAGTGAATATTTTGGTATATAATTTACCTCTTAATTCTTCACAATTTATCCACGGTTTTTGTAACCGTTTAGCTTAATGTAAAATGTTCATGACGGGGCTGTCATGAAAAACACGTTTTTATGTATTTGGTCCACTTGGTCATATCATGAATGTTTCATGATGAATCCTTATGTCATTAATTCACTCATACTCCGAAATTTATGGCTTTTACTTGAATTCTCTTGCTCGGAGCGTGTTAACCCATTGAACTTGTATCTTACGTTATGACCTTGGTAGGGTTAATAAATGAATTCACCAATGAGGGAAAGAGGAATCATTTGGAAAAAAAAGTCAACGAGTATATTTACAAATTCATAGCATGAGCATGTTGTCTCTGATGTGGTTGTTGATACTGCTTCAAGTGGTAGTAATCTAGAAGTTAGGGGAATAGGCAGCGAGCAGTTGAGAATGGCGGATCTAGTGATGAATGAAGATGGTGTTGACCTCCCATGGTGCTCGCATTATGGATGGAGGTATGAAGATGGTGCTAACTCGGGGTTTGAGACTGTATCATCCTGGGATGTGAGACAGATCCAGCCTGGGATTCCAGGCACTGAGGGAATTATTGGTACCATGGAATTCCTAGGTAAGGGAGTGATGCTCAGAGAAGAAAATAAGGGCCTCATAAGTTAGAAGGGGAAACCTCACGAGTGAATGATGAATTCCCCATAAGTTGGATATGTAGACCTCGTGAATTGAAGATGAAGTCCCCATGAGTTGGAGGTGGAGAAATCATAAATAGATGGTGAAGTCCCCATAAGTTGGAGGTTATGTCTCTACAGATTGGAGGTGAGGTCTTCAAGAATAAGTGGTGAAGGCCTCATGAGTAGGTGGTGGATCTTGTGCCAGACTCTTCCATAAGTTAGTAAACCCTCATATCCCGTCTGGAAATTCCTGTTTGCATACCGTTTACTTTAGGAGTTTTGGAAACCTCATACAATTTCTGATTTCAGTGGTTGGCCCCAATTCTCGATTGATAAAAACCCAAAATCGGATTTCGAGTTGATTTGGCAGGTGAAAACGCGTTTACGAAATCGTTATTATGAGAAACCTATAAATTTTCAAACTCCATGCACTTCATTGCGATGGCCATATCTCCTAAATGGTAATTCCAAATACTTATTCATTTTGACACGTTAAAGTTAAGACATAGACGAACATCTCTTTTCAAGGATATGTTGTCTAATTCCTGACCCATTTGTAGATTTTTTGCTTGTTGGTGAACTGAACTGTGCAGCAGTCCATTTGTATGAGTTGTAAGAAAATCTTGAAAAAAGACTCTGGCATCTTCCTATCCACCGTGGGAGTTTTAGGATGAGTTTATATCCATCTATCTCCATGTTTTCATGTTTCGATGTAAATCTCTTGTGCTTGGAGCATTCTCGCCCATTGAGATTGAGAATGAATAGTTGATGAAGATAACTGGACCAACATGGATCAAGCTAGGGGGCGGAAGTAAGATGTGAGATTTATTTTTAAAATCAATATGATGAACACGTCATTGAATCCCCGGAGAGCGATAACTGGCAAACAAACATTCAAGAATCTTGAGAGGAGGAGCCTGAATATGAAGTAGTTATGCTCGTTGAGATTTCATCATGTGATGGAGATAGTTGTGGCTGCCTTGTTACAGCTGATAGCTGAAAAAAGTACCATGACCATGGGTACCGTCCCCGAGAGCTTGCTCGGAGAATGAGAGGACCTGATGGAGTCACCTTGAGAAATTCAAATTTAGTATAACGTGCCATCAACAACAGACTGGTGTGGTTTATGTAAGTAGCAACAACAGGGGCACATAACCTATTCTGGAAGTAATCAGGTAAGATGAGGGAGTTTCCCTATCTATAAGAGTTTTGTTGTAAAGAGGTTCTATCGGACAAGATTTTTTATCCATAAGACTGGCTTGCCTCTAGAGATCACATTGGTTGGATATAATTGAACCGATCTTTCCAAAAAGATCAAATCCCCATGTGTAGAATAGCCAAGAGGTGTTTACTGAATAGAAATGTGAATAGGATTCGCGTGAAAAATATGTATGAGTGATATTGTGTCTCCAGGCGTCTGCTTCAAGACCATTAGGTCCCACTCCTTTAGGCGTGTGAAATTTTATCCCAACATCTATCTTCCAATAAGGGATGATACTCTCTTCTAGAGGAGGTGAAGAGATATGGGTGATTAGGACCTTTTGGTTGAAGGTGATGACTGTGTTGAGTCTTCAAGGGTATCTCACTTGGGTCAACTACCAGACATGAGATAATTAGATAGTGCCATCATGGATCCATGCCTTTAGGAATTTGCCACTGGGAAGGAACAAGAATTTGGTTTGAAGTTAAAGCCGATGTTAGCGTCTAGCGTGTGGGTTGTTGAGTCGTGACGAAATGACCTTTTATTTCTTTTTCACAAGCGGATAATTGGGCATTGAACTGTTCATTGATGAGACATCTGATCCCTAAGTATTTATACAACTTTGTTATTCTTGAAAGTTCTAAATCTCTAATAAGGCAGGTGCAGTCGTGGTTGATCACATGGAATCTTTGTGGAGTTCAGAGAAAAAATAGAAGCACAAGTTCTTCAGCAAAGCACGGTAAACTGGTATCATTCTATTTATGCAGAATTCCACTGGTTGTAGTTGAGTCATGTTTGGATCGTGACAATAAGGAGTTTGGGTCCTGAATCGGTGCACTTAGTCATCGGGATGTTTATTGTCTCTTTGGAATAATCTCTCTAGATATGACAGAGTAACTTTTTCAAAGACGAATATTTTTTTTTTTTATAAAAGGTGGTGACCATCTCACACCATTTGGTAATGCTGCTTGGAGTGAGGTTGTTATCCCAAGTATACGATCTTCTAGTAGAAGATTTTGAGAACTCTCTGAGGCATATATACTACATGATTGTGTTCATGTTTCCCTAATGAATCTAATAAGCGGAAGACATGTTCGTGGGGATTCCCATTCCCTTCATAATATGAGAAGGGATTAGAGATGTATCTCCTTGGAAGAGGGATCCTCTGGATCTGAAGAGGATAAGGAAGCTGGTGTTGATATACCGTACCCTCTTACCTCGAGTCTTTAACAGTATTTCTAATTTTTAGAGAGTAAAAAAGTTGGATTGCAGCTTCTTTCCTTTTTCAGATCTGACATGTAAAGGAGATTCATCATTATCTTGGATATGGATTTGGGAGATATCAACATCAGTGGTAGTCTTGGGAGCGCCTCTGGATTGGTATGTCTGGTGACGCTGACACGACTTCTCTAGTAACGGGTGCTCTATCAAAGTTTCGAAGAGGGTGAACGCTTCCTTTTGAGTATTCACCATATTAATTCGAATTCTGGTCATATTTTCTTGTCTTTCCATCATATCGATAATACTTGGTGGATCTGGAGTATCATTATCTCCTTCAGAAATATGACCGGGGGGAGAGTTGGTGGTGGTCGGAGTAACACCGGGTGTAATAGAGGTGGTACTTGAAGTAATTAGAGTGATACCAATAGTAACCGGATTGGTAACCCTGTTATTGGCATAATGAGAATTGAAAGTTTTTGAACCCAATCTAATCTCAACTATTTTTTTGTAAGAAGACGATTTTCTGTAACCGAGAAATTGATCTCCCACTGTGGTCTCCAAAAGGTTTTAGTTAAAAACAGATGAAAAGATGAAAGGGTAAATCGTAAAGAATATGAGAGATTAAAATCGTACAAGGCTAGCCTAAACCAAGAAAATAGTCGTTCCATCCTTGCTTCAGTTATATAGAAGGATAAAGTTTGATCGTAGGGAGGGAAACAAAGAAGAATGAGATCAAAGATTGGTGAGTTCTAGTCGGAGAACTCGAATCTTTGTGGCAGAGTTCAAGTAATGAAGATGAACTTGTTTATGATAGTCTGATTAATTTCCATGAACATGTTGCCTCTAACTTATGTTGTTGTCTTGTCTTTGAAAATAAAAGAAGTGCTCTATTTGTATTGTTTGAACTCTTGATCTTGTAGGAAGTGAAAGATATGGAGAGATAATGAGGTGGAGAATGTGGTTGAGAATATGCTCATTATTGTTGAGAAAATTATTAAAACCGTAATTCCTATTATTGCTAGGAGAATTCCCTTAACTGTAATGCTCATTATTCTCCCTCTAGTAATGTTCCTTTTAATTCCTTCTCATCATGGGTATTCAGTTAAACATCACAGGCTATAGATCGTCAGACTAATACCCCAACGAGTATCCCCCAATTAGTAAGTCTAAGCTTGGAAGTGCGCAAGCTTGAAAGTGGCAAGACTTGGAAATGACACAAACTTGGAAACGGCAAAACTGGATGAGCGCAGGATTGGGATATACAAGCTTAGAAGGATCCAAAGTCATGATCATGCAAAAGTTCTCAAGGATCGAGCATGAGATTGGCGTCATGTTCTCGAGGACTAAGCAAGGTTGGTACCATGTTTTCGAGAGTCTAGCAAGGGTTGTCTTGTGCTCGAGCAAGAGATGTGGGTCCTCGAGGACCAAACATGGCATCGTGACCCTGAAGACCGAACAAGGGAGGTGGGTCCTCGAGGACCAAGCATGGCATCGTGTTACCGAGGACTCAGCATGGCATCGTATCCCTGAAGACCGAGCATGGTATCATGTCCCTGAGAACGAGCAAAGGAGGTGGGTCCTCGAAGACCAAGAATGGCATTGTGCCCTTGAGGACCGAACAAAGAATGTGTGTCCTCGAGGATCAAGTATGGTCATGGAAAAAAATTACGATAATGGCAAATACCACAACAGCAAATGCCTATAGTTATTATTAAAATTCACATTCTTAGTTTAAAAATGTGATTGACATCTAGGCTCTATATTTCTGAAATAGGACAAAAATAAAATTTTAAATTCGGTATTTTTGATACAAAATAGGTAGTGTGAAACAATAATATCTTGTAGTAAGCATTACATGGTGATAGTATGTCTAACAAATGCTTATAATTTAATTCAAGAATATGATAACAACTTAGTTTTGTCTCCTTATAGCAATTTCCTTAACGCGGACTTGGGATTTAGATGTATTAGACTCTCCATATAAGCAAGCAATAGACGTCAATATTTAGGGTTTAGTATACTGTGTCAAGCGCTAGTGGTGATATATCGATAGGCAACAATAGATAGGAGCTAGAACACCAGTGATTAGGAGATAATGACTCAAATTGTAGTTTATTTTGTACAACAGGAGTATTGAACAATAGGGATAAAAGTGACGACTTGGTCACAACTACGGAGCAATGGTAACACAAGGTTGAGGATGTATTCTAGCTTGATATGGTGGAGTCTGTTCGTTCCAGTTATTTAGGTGAACAAGGAGGAGTCTTCCACCTTTCATAATCACATGCTTAGACTATTCAAATTGTTGGATCGCAATTATTTTGGTATTGGGTCGCAAACAAATTTAGGATCACATAAAGCATGTTAGAACCGCGGTTTATATTTTGAGTCACCTAAAAAATTTCATACCACAGTGAATATATAGGATTAAAAGACAAAATCTGGATCATAGAAGTGGTTTTTATGTGATCAAAGTGGCAGCACTACACTACAATACAAATGGACTTTTGCAACTAATATTCTCCATAACTCTGGAGCCGTTGCACCGATAGCAGAACAGCCGTAATTTGCAATTGCGCACAAAAATCATTTGCGGGAAACAATTGGCAGGTTGCAGAAACTCACATGTGGCGCACAAATGTGTGGGTTGCAACCAATGTAGTTAATATCGAATTTCAGTTTGTACTGTTCAAGAGCGATACACTGGTACACCTTTGTATCGGAGATATTTTGGTTCCAAATATCGGTAAATATCGGTCCACATATTTTATACCTATAATTATTCTATCAAATATTTTTTTTTTCCATATTTGACCTATTAAGATATAAAACTAGTACTCATTTTTCTAAAATAGCATAAAAAATATGAGTAACAATTGAAAACCCTAGAACAATGATAAGAAAATTCATTATTTTTTTTTTGGATTTTGTTTTTAATTAAAAACCCTAATTTTGGTCGTACCGGTCCATTTCAGTCATTTCGGTTAAACCGTATCGGTCAATATCGGTCGATATTTTTAGGCAAAAATCGTTCCACCAATATAGACTGTTTCGTATCGGGTGAAGACCCGATACCGATAAAACCGACGATATCTTAACCATACAGGTTGAAATTAACTACACTAATTGCAACACTATCGTAGTATGCAAAGAAAAGAAGAATCACTCGCACAACAGAGAATTCGAATGCGACATTAAATTGTTGGTCTTAATCAGATCTTTAGTTAGTCATGTAT
>JAJJMC010007665.1:1976421-1991172 GCA_023531435.1 Papaver californicum
CGTTATCTGCTTCAAAAATAAAATAAATAAGTAATATGTGATCTCTCAAGCCTTAAGCCTTAAGTGATTTGAATTAGATTTTTTTAAGAAAAAGAAGCCCCTGGAATAAGAAAAGTTTAAGCAAAAGCAGACACGCAGTGGAATACAATACTAGTAGTTAAACGTAACGTTCATTATTTGAAACGACAGTGCATGTTGTAATCTTACCGACAATACGTATAAGATAAAGTAGTCACTGTAGAGGTAGGTTTGGTGGTTTGCCATAATACCTGGCTGGTGATATTAGCCAATTATATTCCAGCTAATGTGGATCCAAAGGGTCGTTCCTCGTGTTTCGTGTAACATTCTAACTATTTACTTTATTTAATTAATCTTCTAAAAGTTGCAGCCATTTTGTGGCTAAAAAGTCTTGCACACGACAAAGTATGGTTACCCAAAAACCATAATAATTAGATTAGACTAACTAAATGTGATGACTGAGTTTGTTTTTAAGGTTTCCACCAATTAATCTTTACCTTCTCATCAATGTTTTTCAAACTTCAACACTCATGATCCATTACGTATGTAGTAGTTCTTCTTATCGGATATCAATTACGTCTATGACTAATATTATTACACAATGATTTTAGCATTACTAGTTGAGTTTTCAGATGATCCAAGCATTCTCCTAGACTGTCTGACAAATTCTTTCTGTTGCTGTATCCAGCAACTTACATGATGTATTTTACTCTTCCTGACCCAAGTGACACGTTATATCTGACTATAATTTTTTGTGAATCTTTTTATTACTCCAATTATATATCAAATGAGTAGGAACATAATAATATCTTACTTAAATAACTCTAAATTAAATATAACAATCGAGTTAAATTTTAAAAAATTAAAAATAAACGATTTAACATTTACCTTGAACGAATCAAAAATCCACAAACAAAATACTAGCAAGTTGTAAAAACTTGATCACTTGTTATATATTAAACCCTTTGTTTTGCAAGGGTGTATATCTAACTACTTTATTTTTTATTTACTTTCGAAGCATTCTAAAAAGGAAGTTTTTTTTTTTGTATTGCTATTTTATTTTTGATATAATTAAGTTAAAGAAAAGGAAAAAAAAACAGCATGGTAATTTCTTCTTATTTATCAAAAAAATAATGTTTGGACAAGTGGTGAAACTCAAACTAAAATGATTTAGCTGATTAATTTTGAAGCAAGGTGATTGGCGATGATGATCAAAAATTTACCCAGTGAAATGACATACACGTGCAGCATACAGGAATGTAAATCCTGGGATGTTTCTTATGATATGACAATGGAATGAAATATGTACATACGGTTGATTCTAATTCATGGAATGTTTATGTTGGAAGCTTAATACAGGGGCTCCCATATCTTGATGGGGCTCCAATTTTTTTGTCCCAACCAAAGCCCGTGGCTAAGGGGTGACCTAGGGGCAATTCAAATGTTAATTTTACCCTTAACCTAATTAAAACTTAAACACACTTAACACTAATTAACTCTCCATGTTTTAATCTAATTAAAAGATTCAAGAATAAATCGACCAAAATCAATCACCACAACAACCAACAATGGTGTATCTAATTGATTGAACAAAACCCATGTTATTCTTAAAACTTCTAATTGATTGAATTGCATGATTGATTATGAATTGGGTTTTTAAAAATATGTACACAGTAGAAATTACGGTTGGGTTCGTGTGAAAACCCAACCGTAACCTATGATGTTCTTGAGTGTTACGGTTGGGTTTTCTTCAAAACCCAACCGTAACTTCAAATGTAGAAGATGAAGATTTAAGAATGACAATTTGCGGATTTTTTTCAAAAAGAATTTAAGGTTAGGTTTTTAAAAACACCAAACCTTGTGGTGTTGCTAGTAGTCCAGGTTCTGTGATGATCAAGGGCTACACGTACGCAAGCTATTTTGTAGTTACTGTTATCACGAAGCTGCTACATATATAAGCCGTTCAATGGAAATGGTGGGTCCGGGACTTCCTAAGGAACAATAGGAGGATATATAGGGATGTATTTCTCTGGTGGTGTAAGATATCCGGTAGATATCTAGCATTTTGGCTGTTATCAATAGCAAAAGCCACAAAAACACTACCCATCCATCATCAAAGTGGCTGAGATATGGGAAGGAATTTAAGACATATATATTTGTGTGGCATCCAAGTACACTACGTACTACTCCTCTTCTTTCAATTAATTGCTGACCAGCTAACCAGTAGATGATGAGATATGAATCAAGAATGAATAGTACGTGAACTTTTAAAGATTCTTCTTGGAAATTAAGAAAAAATTAAGCCAACTACTACTACTGCTACTTTCTCATCTAGCAAATGTATATTGATTTTCCCTCAAACTTTTGATGATGGATAGTGTGAAAACTCATACCTCGATTTAACTTAATGCAACTACTTCCATGAACTTCTCATCTTGGGGAAAAAGAGTTACACATATATGATATATCTGGCCATTAAGCCAACAGGAGTCTTTTCCATTGTTTATTCTTGTTTTATAAAGTGGTGGCATTTATTTTGAGAAATGACGTTAATTATATCATCTTTTGACTCACTAACCCATCAAAGAAACAATTATCAGATGAGATACATAGCAATTTTCTTTCTTTCAATTTTTCATAAAGATGAGACAGCAAAAACCCTCATCCTCTTTCTTTCTTTTAAATTAAAAGGACATTGGACCCTCCTCATCATCATCCCCTCACAACAACATCCTCCTCCTATCCAATACCCAAATCAAACAAAAATCAAACTAAAAAGAATTTTCAATAACTTATCCTCCACATTTCTCTTATCATTATTAATACATCAGATAGTCTTGTTTTTCTATTCAAACATGCATAAAGTTCATAGGCTTAAGACCCACCAAACTAAGAACATTTCAACTATCTCAATCTCAAAAACAACCCTCAAAATTTTGTATCCTTTTGAAAGTATGGATCAAATTTTGGAATACCTTTCCAGAACCATGGAATATTTCATTTTTCATTTGTCCTTTTTTTCCCCATCAATCATCACACCACACGTGTACCCAGTGAATTCAATGAACAGAGATGCATATTGAGTTTAGTTCTTGACAATTGGTTGTTGAAAATGGAAATATCCACCCTCCTACTAAGGTCGTCTTCAATTATTGAGTCTTTAACTCCATGTGTGAAGGAACCTTATCTTGTTCATCATGCCTGACATAAAGTGAGAGAATCCAAAACAAAAGGACTGGAAATAGACTGCAGGGAGCAGTCGCTTGTAAAGTCAGCCCTCTTCAGCTACCTTCACTACCACTAGCTTCACTGGCTTTTCTCAGTGCCATGTGACAACTCTCCAAAACCCAAGGGTAGCATTTTTTACAATTTTGCCTTGTTTGTTTATGCAAGATTTCCACCCCTACAATGCGGGAATGTACATGTGTTATAACTTTCCACCTTGAGATGCATAATTATCCACAACTAGCGGTTGGACCATGGACATTGCAACCAGGTACAGTATTGGAAATCTTAGCAGTACATGGGGGATGATTCAGATGAGCTTTGTAGAGAAACTAAGTTAGGCATGCTATTATGCTGCTAAATCTCGAGATGGGATTTGGTTACACTTGCACAGATTACAGTAGTAGTACCATGTGCAATGAGATGCAGACTACACACTACACAGTTCACATCTTTTCAGGTATATAAATGGTTCAGAAGAGGCACCAGATTGCTCATTCAGCAGTCTTCATGTTGTGGTAACCCACTCATCTACCATTTATCCTTGTAAAAACAGATTACTACTGGGCTATCGCTGTGCGCTTCAATCAATCGTTCTTGGATAACTGTAGCCCTACAAGACCGATGTTATATCTCAGTCGAAATTAGTTGACACAAAAATGGTTTATGCGCTGTAACTCCATATCTGCAGAGGTAAACAAACAATTCATCGCCTGCACAACTTCATCGACCCAAACCATCATATCATCAGCAGGATGGATTCCTAGCGACTAGACCCCAGTGAATAGTTAATCAGCTGCCAATAGTATTATACAATTGATGTAATTAAGTAGTGAAAAATTGCCGCAGGAACGCAAACAGTGGAGATATGCACTACATACGAGTATCGGAATGATTCAGGAACTGAACTTCAAAACTGATGGAGGTTAATAACATTAATAATGTACAAGATTTCACACTATCTTATGGCATCTATAAGACACTCTATGGAAGAAGTAACAACAATTAATTAGCTATCTTGCACAGGGTTGGGCGGCGGTGGCCTTTTATTGGCACCTCTACCTGAACCTGAAAATCTATTACCTGATGATTCTTGAGGCTGACTGGAACCTCTGCCTATACTAATTTGATTTGCTACAGGAACCCACATGTGTCCCCTTGGCTGCTGTGATTGACGATTATGATGTTGATGACCATTACCACTAGCTCCATAAGGTCGTTGAGTGGCCCCATGGTTGTAGTATCCACTACCCCTTTGGTGGTGAACACGAACCCCAACTGGTACCGGGGGTACATTTCTAGGAGGATATTGAAGCATATTAGCATCTGGAATTGGTGAGCCTGCCGACTGTTGGAAACCACCACCATGATACATCCTTGGATGATGCTGTCCTCTTGTGTTGGTTGTTGCTGCATATGGAGGATAGGATGGCCTTTGTCAGTTTTGATCATATGCAAGGTTGGCAGGTACAGAAGCATATGGGTGCCCATATCTGTGGACCGATTGACTTGGAGTAGGTGTTATTGTATGAGAAGGGTAGATTGGTGTTAATAGTTCTGGTAATGGTACTGGTACTGGTCTAACATGTCTTTGACCATGATGGTATCCCCTACCTCTCGTGTAATGAGCTGTTCCATTATATGGTGGTGGAACTGCATGCATCTGTACCTCCCTTGGTAACTGAAGGCTGTTAACAACGAGACATCGTGCTGCTTCACCAAGTTCTCTACCAGAAACAGTTCCGGGTGGGTTTTGCCTAATAAAATCAAAGAGAAGAAGTGATTAAAACGTACTGAAGCTATAGAAGGAAAAGGAGTCGGTAATCTCCATTTGTATTGTTCCTTTTTTTACCACCAGCAAATAACGGGATCCCAACCATATTGCAACGGGAAAAGGGGTACAAAATTTGTTCTGCGTTACTTTCTTAGCCTGGCATGAGTGTCTACTGAATAATGTGATATGATTGTATTAGAAATAATATAGTTTGCTACCTTCCTCTTTCCCATGGTTTCCTCCCATTATCTCCTTGCCACTGTTTCCTACCCCTACCATCATGCAGCGGTTTCCTTCCAGTATCGTCATGCCATGGTTTCCTCCCATTATCATCATGCCATGGTTTTCTCCCATTATCTTCATGCCACAAAGCAGGAGGTGGCTTCAAATCTTTAGATGAAACAATCTGCAAAACCAGATTGCCAGACTTCTTTACCTTAAAAGGGGTGTACATGTCGACAAACAAGCAAAATCAAAGGTTCATATGGAAAACTTGAATATTAGAAATGTTTGGAAGTATGCAAGTACTGCAACAAGTAGCATTGAAACTCCTTGTAGTAAATAGCAATTTTACGGAACCTTGATTCTTGTCTCAAATAGGAACACATATCACTAGGCAGAACTATACATTTGTTTTCCATATAATACTACTTTACCATGTCCTTGTCCAGATACAAAAAAAAAAAAAAAAGATTTCCATGAATACAGAGATCAGCTCAAGTGTTACCCAAGGGCCAGTTACCTTGTTTGGAAAAATAACCCCAGCTGGAGGTCGAGTTATGTGTTTGTGTGAATCTGGAAGTCTGTATATGGCACATCTGGAAGGATGCAACGAATCATGAATAAGAATAACTGAAAACTTTATGAAAGAAATTAGCCTCAAAAAGGAAATGAAAAAAATTACATCACTTGATTGTTTATAATATCTTCCATTCCTGCAATAGGAGCACGAAAGATGGTAGGGCAAGGATCTCCACGACAAAGGGATAGATAACCATTCATTCCACCACTGTAAATATGCATGAGAAAAGAATCAGTACGTTAATGCAAAACAAAACAAATATTTTTGGCCAACAAGAACTATAACTAGCATTAACAAACTATCCAGATGTCAACAAAACAATATCAAAGCCAACAACTCAGTTTCTCTGATAGAACTATATGGCAACACCAGTATACATCATAAAGTATGTTGTTTTAATAGAGATTGTCCACACTGTCATGGAAGGAATTTAAATGTTGACTAGCTAGTCTCTGCAGAAGGGAGTAGCATTAGAGACACAAATATAAGTACACGTTAATTGGTTGATTGAACACAGATCGTAACGGAAAGATACACCAGCAACAGCATGCATCCGATGATAGTTACACCAGCCATTGATTTCATATCATACATTGACAAATGTGAGGAAAAACACCTATAAGAATATAACAGCTAATGCGTATATGGACAAGCTTCTATAGTTAGAGACTTTTAATACAGACCTTGCCTTTGGGTCAATTATTTCTTTGGATTCAATACGTTCTTTGTCGACAACTGCTTACAGCGGTCGGTCAGAGAAAATATATATGGAGAGAGAGGGTGCGATAGCGTCACAAAAATCATGTCAACCATTACACTGTTTCTACGCACTTCTTCTTCCTACAGCAAATCACAGTATACAATTACTTATCCGAAGCAAAAAATGCGTTATCTTTATCTTTCACTATAATATAAAAACTATCCATAAAAGATGATAGCATGACTGCGTAAGCTACCGTTAATGTATGTTCCACTTTTTCAATCTCAGCAAGCAGGCGATCTTGGTCGATAAAAGGTAATTTTGCAATACCCTTCAAGTAAATAAGTAAATAAGTAAATAAGGGTTAGAAATTTAACCAGGAAATACAAAGTTTGCTGCCCACAGACTTAATATATCCATAGACAAAACTCAGCCTTTAGAAAAAATAAGAAGAGAATCAGACCTGCCACGCAAACCGCTTTCCATTCATGTCCACCTCAAAATCTGATTAATGTAGATAAAAAACGTTAAGAGATTGGCTTACACAGGGGAAGTATCAGAAACCCAAAAAGAATACCTGTAGGATAAAAATCAATAATAGGAGATGTCGGATCAGTCATCAATTTCCTATAATGCTTAGGTAGCGCATGAGAACTGCGAGAGAGAAAATAAACGACGAACTAAAAAACATCAAAGAAGAAATTACTAATACTAAAACTGGAAAAAGAAAACAAGTGAAAGGATAAAAGAAGGAAAGCACAACCTTGCAGCTGGAAACACAGCCAATAGCTGACTGAATGGTTTGAATGGCGAACCTAGTTCAAAATTTATATACAGCTGATCAAGATCCTTCAAATCGGAGGCAAAGGGCGCATAGTGATATGGATAAAACCTGGAATCAGGAATTGCCTACATTTTTAATATAGAAATATACATAAGCATGTCGATGCCACTGTAGTACAGTGGTAAAGTCATTGGGTGATGATACCAATGACCTGAGTTCGAAACTCGACAGCACCAAATTCTTTATCGATCAAAAAAATAAATGTATCCTTGTATATTTAAAAGACTTATTTTCCGACTGATGTACAATAAATACTACATATTATTCCTCAAAATGAGTTAATATGTTAGACTAGCGACCAACAGTGGGACCTCATAGTTATGAGCAGAACGGACTCCAACAAACTGGAATGCAAACAAAGATGTAGAAGGGTAATTAGGTATACTATTGTAACCTGTGGGGTTTTTATGCCTCAATTGTTTGGGTTCCAGGTTTTAGATGTTCTTCGAAATGACTCATTACTAGTATAAGGAATTTATGTTGCTTTTGTAGCACTATGCATTTGAGGCTTGTTTGATATACCTTTTGCTCCCAATGAAATAGAGCAACTAAACTCACAGAGCATTGCACCGAATAGTGTAAAGGAAGCTAATCACTTCAACGAACACAACAACAGCCTACTAAGGTACATCAGTAAATCAAAAAAAAAAAAAAACTATAATAAGCAAATGTAATGGTAGTGTATCATACAAAAGACAACTCGTGAACTTTATAATCCTCGGCACATCTTTGTCTTTGTGTACAAAAAGAAGTCAACTTTGCCCACATTAAACACCAAAGAAACAAACAGCAGTTGAAACTCAAGAAGAATGCAACACACAGTTTTGCTTGCATAATAGACCGATTATATAAAGAAAATTCAGTGGAGGAATTTGTAAAGCAAATATGCCTAGAACAGTTGACACATCCCAAGATCCCATCATAAAAGTATATACATGCGAATGACAACTATCAACATTCTGAGGAAATACCCCCAAGAAAAAGAAGACAATGGCAAGTTACAAGCGTACTTACCACTCCCAAGAGCAAACCCCCTCATAGTAGTAGTGCATAACCCAGCACAGACCTTCTGTGTATTTTAGAACCTAATGAAGGAAACAAGAAGTTCTATAAACCTTTAAAATCCAGAACCCTTGAGCAACTTAGGACAAGATCTCACAAGGAAAAATACGAGAGGCCAAATTATCTGAAAAACAAACTGCTTCAACAACTTTTTAATCACTGAACATATTCTGCCCATATGTTGACAGAATTCTGTTCAGGAGAAAAGAAGCTCACATTAAGATTGTAAGTGAGGAAGACTTCGACCAAAAGGAAAACTACCATAATGATCCAATAACATGCTTAGTTAGAATCACTAAATGCTTGTGACATCACCACAAAGGTTTCACAAAATGCTCATTTTCATGCTTAGTTAAAATCACTAAATGCTCTGTCACAACACCACAAAGGAGTAACGTAGTTAATGGTTATCTGTTCACGGCCATTCTACAGCTGCAACCTCAGCCAATTGCACGACATCTCAGTCTACACATTAACGATGTAAGTATTCAGAGGGACAATAGGGTTTCATTAAACAACTATCTCTGCAAAGTGACCCGTCTCTGTTTAAGTCTTCACCAAGTCACGAGATAACTAAACTTTTGGAACATCATCTCTAAGCAGGAGGAAGAATGAACCGCAACACTGGCGGATAAAGAAAAGGAAAAGGAAAGGGAGACCAAAAAAAGAGTGGGTTTTAGAAATACAACTTACAACATCTTTTCGTATAGTTTCAATTTCATCTAGAGTTTTTGCAGAAAACTTCTCTTTATAGTACCTTTCTTTCCACCCTGATTCTCCCAGCTTTACCTAATAACATGAAATCAGATTGCAGCTTAGACGTAAACACAAAATGTGCCTAAATCAGCACCCATTCACCAGAGTATGGAGGAGATATGTAAACCCAAATCAATTTAACCACATGAAAAAGAAGCTTTACCTTATCTTCCTCCTGTTTGTCAGAGTTAAAAAGGTCCGACTTCTCACGAAGTATCTCCTTTAGCTTCATTTTGAATTCGTCTTTGTTTTCACTTATCTAACAAAAATAAAGATAGAAAAAGAATACATCTAGTTATTTCTCACCACCAAAGTTAAATAACAATCGCATAGATTCTCTCTGCTACATGAACCTCTTCGAAAATAGCAATAAAATTGTGGAAAGGCCTCAGTTAGCAGTTATAGTAATTTTGAACTACAAAATACCACATACTTCTGTCTCGAGCCTATTCTCAGCCTCAACAATGGCAGCACCGACTGTCGCTCCTGAAGAGATACGGGGAACTTTTTGAGCTCTCAAATGAAATTCACTTGCATTAGATGCTTCAGAGTGCTGGCTTTTAATGTCCAAAACTGAGAAACTTGTTGTTGCTTTTCCAATCTCACTTTCTTTTGTAAAAGATGTGGATTTCACTGATATGGAATTAGATCCTGTCTTTTGAAATGGAGAAGGTGCAGCAGCAGAAGCCAGGCGAGAACTATGATAACGGGCAACAGGGACTAGAGATTCAGGTTTGAACTGAGGTTCTGCATCGTCGCCTCTTCTTACCTGTGCCTTTTCACGTCTGATTCTATCAGCCTGATGCTGAGACAAAAAAGCAGAATTCCACGGTTAGGAGTAACTACCTAACTGCATTAAACAATGATAACTTAACTACAATCACTAAATAAAGAAGACTTTCAAAAAAAATATCCACAAACATGAAAAACATTTATCAACTATGTTTCCCTAACTCAAAAGAAAATAATGTTTCTTTCTACTACTTAAATATTCACCTTGGACAACTTTCAAACTTCAATATATGCTTTTAATTAAAGCCTTTAAATAATATAAATAAAACTTATCAACAATCTCCATTTATGACTAATACCTATTAACAGCCTTTCGCATGAGGTCCATAAGTTTCAGGAATAGGAACAAAATTAACCTGATGCAATCGCGCTCTTTTCTGGAAAATCTCATCTTCGCAGGATCCGACAGCTTGAATGAAGTGCTCGACCCTGATAAGATTTGGCTACACACAAAAAGAGAAAGCAGATGATTATTAAAATCAAATTCTTAAATCTTTTTCAACAATAAGGAAACTAAATAGAATGAGAAGAATTAGGCAAAACCCAACTAGGATGAATACAATCACAACAAAATACCTTGCATCCATCTGTCAAGTATCCTCCCATTGACTCAAATTCCTTTTTGTATACGGCAATCAGCAAGTTGATGGCACCCTATGTACCAATTGAGAGAGAATTCATTATAATACTCTTATGTGCAACATTGTTATGAGTTTTAAACAGAAACTAAAGATATTGCAACATCAGCTAACACACAACTTGTAGTGACTAAAATTAGACAATGAGATTCTCGAGTTGTTCCGGAGATAGCAAAACTCATAAAGACAGAATATCAGAAAAACAGATAACGAACCTCGCGAATTTCCAGAGTTGGCATATGAGGCAGAAAATCATTGCCAACAAAGAAGCAAAGGAAGACGAAATCGTCCACAATGCATTCAAAATCAATCTCAAATGGAGGTTTCATCATTCTCATTTCCAATTCCAAGTACTCTCTGAGAATCCATATGTTGAGAAACTGTCAAAGACGTACAAGCTGGTAAATCAAGTACCGGAAATATATACTAAAAGAAAGTTATACATGCATTTACCATCTTATGAGGATTTCTGGGTCAGGCAGGAATAGAAAATAACCTGGTAAGGCTTTTTAGCAACAGCTGCAACTTCACCTTTATCGTCAAACTCACCAGATTTCCTCTTTACCTTCCCTTCGCAATCTGCCGCTAGATGACCCATCTGACCGCACAGGAAGCATTTATCTTGTTGTGCAGTGAAAACAACCTGAAAGTGCCACCTAAAAGTACAGTTATTAGCAACGCACATAGAGGGAAAGAAAAGAAAAATAAACAAGAAAGATCAAAAACTGATATATCCATCTTATATGCAGAAAGGCTGTCCAACTGGTAACTTAACAAAACATGGAATTTTAGAAAAAGCACTTTTCCAAGTTTCAACAAATATTCCATTTTGTTTGATGGATAAAAATAATTCCCGTGACCAATAATGCATTAATATTAAATTGTAAGAGCAACACCTTTTGGAAAGAGCAGAACAACACTGACCTCTCTAAGTATAGAAAAAAATGCACTTCATGAGTAGCCAAAGCCAACATGATTAAATCTGCATCCTTTAGGGAAAAGAAAATGACAGGTCATAGTAAGAAATAAGATATTAAACTAAGAAAGATCACGCCTCTATTCTGGAACTGAGAAGCATATCCACAGATAAACACAATAGATAAAACACATACCAAACCATACAAGCAATGACGTGTATTAGCATCATAGCCAGGAAGATTTCTTTGGAGACGGATGTATGACATTATTTTGTGTTCCCCTTCACCAGGAATATTTACATCAGAAAGGATAACCTTCGCAAAAAAAGGATAAGCAAAGGCTAGAATTTATTGACAGACACAAGCACCAGCAGCGAGAATGTAAACATCTAAGCAATAAAAGTGGGAAACTGTAAACAAATAGTAACATATACGGGGAAGGAAGATTGGTGATACCTTAATGGACCTCCAACCAGGATCATTGTTCAGTCGAAGATGAACATAATACTGCAGCGCAATTGACAATACAGCCATGAATTCGGTTCCAGGAGTGATGACATTTGAGTCAAATACTTGAGAATCCTGTTTAGGAGGAATCATTCTGCCTTCCTTTTCAAATTCCTTTCGCAGGCGTTCTTCTTCTGCAGCCTATGCAGGGAGAATGTGAAGATTAAAATGCATACAGTTGTACAGAAATGAAAAACCAAAACAGGATACAAGAGCTCGTACTGCTTCAGCTGCATCTTTAGCAGATCTGAAACGCCTAGAGCGTTGCTGGTTCATTTTAGCTCTCGGAGCAACACCATCTGCATATTTCCAAGAAATGTGTAAAAAAAAAATGTAGTACACACATCAGTTATTGCATGGGAGTGCGTAAGAAGTCATCAGTTTTGACGCTCACCAATAGCCATGTAAAGAAGCTTTCGTGGCCGAACCATCACAAAAAGCCTGTCAATGTAATCAAACATGCACTGAAAGACCTCCTCAAAAGTTGTTGGAGCAGGCTGAATATAGGAAAATGAAACGAATCAGACATGTCTTTCGTGTGAACACTTCATCTCCTACATCTACCTAGCAAATGTCACATATTCACAACCAGAAATTAACTAGGAGCCTACTGGAATCCCTTATAGATGAACCTAATGCTACTAGTGGTGAGAACGACTTCCTCGAATAGAAGAAATCCTAAACTTTTAAAGCTGACATATACTAAACATCTTATTCAAATGACTTTTTCATTTTATCAGTAAAATGGTATTACATTCTGACATGAATTTGCAAGGTGAACAAATCAGTCTCATCAAGAAATCTGCCCAACTCGTATATGGTGCTAGTGCTACATGTATGTCTACGGAATTGGGTATATAAGGTAGAGCCGCGCATAAATTAAGTAATACCAATTAATAAAGGAGAACGATGTATATACCAAGGAAGTCGATTTGACTGAAAGTAGTTTTATAGAGAGCAATAATTTATGACATGTAAAATACTAATTGAAACTTAACCAGTATGCTACATAGCCCATTACCTGTATGCCCAGCTATAACACAGTTTATAACAAACAATTTATTCAAGAGTATAACTATTAACAGAATATGGGATCGCACAATTCTAGTATGCTGGCCAACCATCAAACAAGGTCATGACAAAATTATTAGATACTATCAAGTACAGAAGTTTAAACCAGAAACTCTAATCCTTCTTTTACATTTCCATTTTAATCATGACTTAGGTATTTCCATCTCTAAAGGAAGCAATTAGCTATCAATGCTAGTTCAGCTTCATTTTACTTTGCTTCTCATTCCTATTGTTGTTGTGTTTTTTTTTTTTTTTTGGAAGTTATCAAAAATTCCAACAACTATATAACATAAACTTCAGCCATTTTTCACGACCAACTCAAAATTCATAAAGAATCAATATAAAATCAACAATTAAATAAAGAGAAGGTAAAGATAATGAATCATACCCGATCTTCTGGATGAAAACAAGGATGAATAATGCCATTCATATCAAGGTACAAATTATCATATTCGATATTGTTAGGGTTAGGTTTACTAGTATCAATTGGTATTGTAATGTCATCAATTTCAACTGCTTCTTCTTCATTAACATCTACTACTACTAATGGATACTTCTCTGCTAACCATCTATAAAAAGCTGGAACTCCCATTACCGCTGAGATTTCAGAAATTATTTGAATTGATAGATAAATTCCTAATTTCAGCTCATAACTTCATTTCGATTTTGGTCTGAATTAGGGCTCGAATTTATATAATTTAAGGGTGTAAGACAATTATGTCCTCACTTAGTTGTATTTATAGGAAGTTGAAAGATAAGGGTGTTTATGTAATTGATGGCTACTGTCATTTATACTTTTGCGATTTACATTTTTCATTTATTCCTTGTTGAGCGAAATTGGTGATAGTCTATTAGTCTTGCTGCACTGTCACACGTAAATGCACGCCAATAGATACTTCATGTATAAACTATAAACTCAACCTTGTGGTTTTGGTTTCCAAGAGGAAGATGGTGCTAGAATGCAAGCAGTACTCCTAGACTCCCAGTAACTCTGCAAGCTAGTAATAATAGGCAATCGGTTCCACTTCCACATCGTTACTGATATCAGGGGTTTATACTCTAGCAAGATCGACCAAATGAATTCCAAATGGTAGTCTGACTTGCCGGATTTGACTGGCCCTCACAAAGGTCGTAATTAAAAAGAGAGAGACAAAAAAAAAAGAACACACGTTTGGGGATACCCCACAAATTAGAGAATGTTGAGGTTAAAACCAACCTAGATATACCGATAAAAGGTATCCTAAAACTATAAAATGATTAAATTATCCTGTTAATATATTTTTTTTTAAGAAAAAAATTCTTTTATTTGTAAATTTTTTTATAACTATTAATTTTCATTTTTTTAAAACTTTTTTCAGATGAGAATCGGTGGATAAGACATATGCTTATCCGCCGATATATGTTCATATTTTTCGTTAACAAATAGCATATCCAGAATCGTTGGATACGACAGATCATATCCACCGATTTTATTAGTTTCATTATTTCTTAATTATATCAAAGGAGAATCAGTAGACACGACACATATGTATCCACCGATTCTGGTTGTATTCTTTTTTGAGTTTTTAAGTAAGTAGGAATCAATGGATATATATATGTCTTATCCACCGATTCTTACTTACTGATTTTTTTTGTTCCCTTTTAG
>JAJJMC010007665.1:1991182-2015224 GCA_023531435.1 Papaver californicum
AGGGTAGTTAGATATGATATGCAGCAGGAGTTTACCTGGGAAGTATGCATTATGAGGTTTGTGAAATCCCTTTCTATTTTCCATGTCAAAACCTTTTAGTTTAAAGTGTTAAATATGTTTGACAATATTAGACTGAATTGTTAAATATGTTTCAAGAAGCTTCGGCGCATGAACCTTATCCAGTTCATTGGCGCATCCACCAAGATTCATGCCTTGTGCATTATCAGAGGCAAGAACAAGGGCGTCTTTAAACTCAAATTTTTGCTAAAAGGCACAATTGATGTATGTAAAGGAATGATTTACGTGCATGAAGAGAATGTAATCAATGAGGATTTAAGAGATGTCAATATTCTGATGGATGAGAAGAGCAAGGTATATGAGTTTAAGTGTTAACAGATATCTGTTAACTTGTATATGAATATGGTTAGTTAATAATAATCTTCTCCACCAGGTTATTAAGCTCGCTGATTATGGAATTTTTCGAGTCCAGCTTCAGTTTCGAGTGATGGTTGCAGAATCTAGAATTTACCATTTAATGGCTCCAGAGTTAATTAGGAAGTTTGAAAACAAATTAGTATATAAAGATAACAAATTTACAAATAAAAAGTTAGTATTTACAAATTTTCACGTTTTCTCTTATTCTAGACCATCTTTTGTTTTTGGATGGCGGAAACCACTGATTATGTTCTAAATAATTCGGTTTCTTTCATTGATTTAGTAAAAACAAAGAAAACTTTGAATTCTACAGTTATTGATTTAAAAATTATCCCAAACCCTAGTTAGAAAATCCAGCTTTGGTGATCCCAACAGAGTTTTTCTGTGAGGGATGTGAAATATGGAAATTTAGTTTGATTGGAAGATTAGATTTCAAAGATCTAAACTTTTCTGATGTTAAAAAATCTCTAGTTGAGCAACGGAAAATTGATGAAGGTATGTGCAGTTTTGTTCCAATCAATAATGGTTTCTTTATCATCAAGTTAAAAAGGGAAGAAGATAAGGAGAAAATTCTGAATAAAGAGGCTTGGATTATTGATCAACAAGTTCTTAGAGTTCAGGAATGGTTTCCTAGTCTCAATCCGGATAGACAAAGAACTTCTCATACAACTGTTTGGGTCAAGTTTCAAGGTCTTTTCGTTGAATTATAGACTGAAAAAACATTTTTATCATTGGAGAAAACCCTAGGAACACCCATTGTTGTTGATGAAAGAACTTTAAAGCATGAATACGGGTATTTTGCTTCTATTCTTATTGATATTAATTTTTCTAAAGAAATACCAGATGTGATTCATATTACTGCTGGTGGTATGAGTTTTGACCAGCCAATTGATATACATAAGAAGCCAAAATTTTGTACTCATTGTGAAATTATTGGTCATATTCTTAAAGAGTGTAAGGTGGCTATTAAATTGTTAAACAAGAATGAAGATAGGAAGACATTGAAGAATCAAGGTAAAGCACAGATTGAGAATGGGGGTCGAAATCAGTTTAAAAATGCTAGTGACTTTAATTGGCAACATGTTAAACGGAGAAATAATTATCATGCTTCAAAGGGATTTGTTAATGATGTTTCCACAACAAAAACTGATGTTAAAGACTTAGTAATTGCTAAGCCAATTCAAACAAGGAATTTATTTGAGATTCTTGAAGCTGAGTTGGGTTTTAGAAATGAAGCGGATCACTTGAAAGTTGAAGATAGTGAGCAGTTATAGGAGGATTCTGAGCAAGATATTGTTGCTTTAGCTAATGACGTTACAAAATACAAGAATTGGGAAGATATTGACGCCGAGGAGTTAGAAATTAAAAAGCTAAACAAAAGGGCCAAGGTTGCGGCTCTAAAGGAAAGGTTGAATAAGAAAAAGTCTGGAGGCGTAATTCTTTAAAAAAGGAAAATGTTTTCGTTTTTGATAAGGAAATTGTTTTGGACAAAGATTGTTGTAAATCAGATTTGGAAAAGGAAAGTTGTTTTGGAGGTGGCGTGAATATTTTAGAAAAGGAAACCTATGTGAACAAGGAAACTCCTAGGATTAACGCCAATCAAGGAAATCTGGGCAGTTTTAGTGTGGAAAGAGTAGAATCCTATGTGAATAAGGATTCTACAAATTTTAACGCTAAAAAAAAGGTTGTTTGGGGCGTGAATCTGAGTAAGGAAGGTTTGGAAGATGATAAGAAAATTTTTAAGGAAGGAAATAACATAAATATTCCTAACAAAGATTTGGAAACTAAAATTAACAAGGGAAAGCGTAAACTTTTTAAGGAAAGGATTAGGTGGCGTAAATACTACCAAGAAATCCTCTAAGTTGGATTCGGGATTGGATAGTAAGGATTTGGGCCTGGATTTGGAATATAATAGGCTTGGTAGCAAGGTGCTAAAAGGGTTTCTCCTAGGCTTTAAAGGAACCAACGTGAAGGGACTAGTGCAGAGAGAGTTATTGATAGTTTTTTCTTTGCTAAATAAGGTGGAGCTTGAAGAATTTAGTAAAATTCAGAATATAGAAGTTCGTTATAATTTCATTAGAGAACCTGATTTTAGAAAAGAGTATTTTAAAGAGAAACATGCTCAAAAGGAGTATGTCTACTAAAAAGCAAGCCCATCCCCTATTAAGCTTGTTCCTGGTAATTATGCTTCCACTGAAGATGAAGATAGTGATTCATTTGATGGATTTGAAGAGATTAATTTGGATACAATCTTCTCTAAGAGTAAACCATATAGGGTACTAGGCGTTGGTAGTTGTTCCTCTTTTTCTCTTTTTTTATTGATGTTATTTAACTTGGTTCTGAGTCTTTTGACTCTGTAATTATCTTTGTAACTAAAGTTATTTATATTAATACAATTTTGGACTTAAAAAAAAACATCATTATCCAATAATAATTGTTTCTCTAAGATACAAGGGGGCTTATCATACTAAGTGGTTGATATATTATGTCATCTACTGCATTTGGCACATCGTATGCCTTATTGCAATCTCTGTGATCAAAGTTACATTTCCAGTTTCTTACATACTTTAATAAATCTAAAGCATCAAGCATAATATCCTCATTCTCCCAGGTAATGGCGTATGCAGAATTGTTGATGTACTCCATTGTGTTTTTGATATCTGTTTTAATGATAACGCCTGCAATCTTCAGTTCTCTGCACCACTTGACAGCCTCTAAGAAAGCGAAATATTCTATTTGCTATGAGTTCAAGACATCAACCATGCTTTTGGACCTGCATCCCCACCAGTTTCCTGCAAAATCACGCAAGATAAGTCCAATGCCTACATAGTTATTGCTTTTAAGAAAAGAGGCATTATAGTTTAATTTTAGACAAGGTTGAGGGGGTGGGTTCCAGATGGGCACCCCTGGTGCTAGTATTTGTGCAACTATAGAGTTATTTTGATCACCGTGTGAGATAGTTCTCTTGAGATACTCTGAAAAAGTTAACCAATCTATATGTAGCTCTTCTTGGATTTGGTCTTTTATTCTGAAAATGCACTTTCATATTTCCTTTTAGATGCTCCAACGAACTACCATTACCATATTAATCCATTCCCCATTCCCTTTTTGTTATCGTTTGTCTTGATCAATAAAGAGTATATGGTATTTTGTTGACTATACAAGACTTTGCTACAACCTGGAATTTCCATCCAAACTGCATTCGAGAAAGGACGGGACACCATAATGTACATAATATCTTTATTTACTTGTCTACATAGGTGTCAAGTTTGATTTCTATAACCACATACTCTATCCAGCCTTACTTTTGTGGGAAAGATATCAGAGAGACATTTCCAGAAGAAAATTTTAACCTTAAGCTAATCTTTTACATCCCAAAAATCCATACACTACAAACTGGAACCCTGAATTTCAGAGAAGGTTGCATGTTGCCAAAATTAGTTCATAGAGTTTATTATATGCAGACTTAAGAGTAAAGCCCCCATATTTCGTTAGCTTCCAGATAAGTCTGTCTCTGACATTTCCTAGAACTCTCATTCTTAAAATAAGAGTTGCAGTGTCTGTGTTAAACAAATCTTACACCAACTGGATATTCCATGAGTTACGTTGAACATCAGTTAGCTGACTGACCCAGATGAACGCCTTTGCATTATTAACTCTGTTGCGCTACATAGGGGGGTGATCAAGGCCATTAACCTAATTGTCGACCCAAATCCTAATGCTATTGATATTGCCCACCCTCCATAAACTATTTTCTTTGATGAACCCTATATTTCTCTGAACTCCCTTCCAAGGACATGAACATTTTGAGTTTTATGTTGATAGAAGCATATTTTTTCCTGGATAAATATGTACAAATTCTCCAAGCAGCCCTGAAAAGAAGTGCTTGAATTCTAAAATCTATGAATCCTTGACCTCCAACATTCTTATGCCTATTTAGTTTGCACCAAGAAGTTATATAAGCACCTTTTTTTTATCTTCAAGAACCCACCTATCCTCTGTAATGAGTTCATTTGATGAATGGTAGCATCAGGTATCTTCAAACAACTCATAGAGTGAACCAGAATAGTATTTGTCACATGTTTAACCATGATAGTTCTACCACTTTGTGACATGGTCTTTACCCTCCATATTTCAAGTTCATATTATCTATTAGGTTGGATAAACATACCTTTTTATTCTTTCCAATTATTAAAGGTAGACCAAGGTACGTTTCATTAGTTTCCATACGTTGTACCTTAAGTCTCCTCGAAAGCAATCTACAAAATATTTTTGGTAGGTGAGCATTAAAGTGCACACTTGACTTGCTGAAATTATCTAAATGGACAAAGACATCTCTAAACTTTTGAATAATTTGAAGTATGTTATTTGCATTATCCAGATCCAGCATGGGCAAAAAACAGGCAGTCTTCTGTGAAGAATAATTATGGTATTGAATGAGCATTTAACAATCTTGATACCTTGAATCAAATTTTGTTGCTCATCATGAATCAATTTTCTTGAAAGAGATTCCATGGCAATAATAACCAGTTATGAAGACAGTAGGTCACTTTCCTGATACCCCCTAGTTGGATGGTAAGCCTGACATGGAGAACCATTTATAAGAATGAATATCTTTGTAATTCTAAGATATTGATTAATTAACCCACACCATGGAGCACTAAAACTCATTTGTTTTATTACCTCAATAAGAAAAGACCATTCTAACCTGCCTTAGACATATCCAGGTTAAGTGCAAGAAGCCATTTACCCTCTTTTTTTCTGTTTCATTGTGTGGATTATTTCTTGGGAAAATTGGATATTGTCTGTGATTTTCCTTCCTTGGACATAAGCCTCCTGAAGAGGAGAAATAATATTTTTCATAACTTTCTTCATTCTGGTAGCCATGATCTTTAAGATAACTTTATAAGTGGTGTTGCACAACGCAATGGGACTAAATTTAGAGGGGTATTGCTTGTTATTTGTATTTGGAATCAGAGAGATATTTGTTTCATTTAGCTTCTTTAAGATGTATCCAGAAGCAAAGAACGACATAACCATGACAATCATTTCACCACCAACCGTATCCCAGTGGGATTGAAAGAAACCAGGTGCAAATCCATCTGGACCTGGAGTTTTCCAGGGTTTCATATGCTTTAAGGCCTTATATATCTCTTCGACATCAGGGATTCCGGTCAGCATCAAATTATCATCTTCTGTAATGGTACTTGGAATGCATTGAAGTATATCATCATATTTTTTTGGTGAAGTAGGAGTATGAAGATCTTGATAGTTCTTCAACTCTTGTTCAACTTGATGTACTTATAAGTTTGTAACAAAGCCACTTGCTTGCTGTTGAATGCTATCTAGTTTTTGGTGAAGTTGTCTGATATTGCTACTAATATTGCCAAATTTCTCTCGGTTCCATTTAGCCAAAATTTCCCTAGTTGTTGATAACTTTCTTGAAACTTGATAAGAATTTGAACCTTCAACGAGGGTACGCCAGGCAACTAAAATTTGTGACTTAAGGGAATCATCCTTTTTCTAACATTGGAAGTACTTCCAGTTTCTTCTCTTATATATCACTATTTGAAGAATCAGAATCTAACAAAATAGGGCAGTGGTCAGAACCCATTTGAGGAAGATGAAGGAGTTTTGCATCTGGGAAGTGCAAGAACCATTCATCATTTGTAATAGCTCTATTTAATCTTACTTTACGAATGCCAGTGCCATGAACATTAAAAGACCAAGTACAAGTTTTTCCTATGAATCCCATGTCTTCTAAACCAGTTTTTTTTAATAAGATTCACAATTGTTGGGGAGCTTGAAGTGGATGCAGTGGAGGCACAATTGTGTAAACTAATCCCATTGGTAGTCCTTTCATTATGTTCAAATTACGTGAAGATCACCAATAACCACCCAAGGCATGTTGACAGTTGGACCAAGATTTATAATAAAATTCCATTGTGTTTTCTTTTCATCACAATATGGTGATCCATACATACAAGTAAGCAACCATTCTATTTTAGAGGGATCATCCTGCACAAGACAGTTAATTATCCAAGATTTTGCATTGACAACATCAAAGTGGAAGCCATTTTTCCATAATAAAATTAAACCATCAACAACTCCCTTAGAGGAAACTAACTTATTACTTGGGAAGTTATATGGCCGAATGAGTTTTTACATTTTATCACAATCTACTTTTGCTTATGATATAAAAATAATATTTGGATCTTATTGACTTAACATGTCCCTAAGATGGTCCCTAGTTACCTTACCAGGTAAACCTTGGCAATTCTAAGCCAATATTTTCATTGTAATAAAATTGTGTTTATGCAAACTATTTGTATAAAGGGAGATATTTAGAGAAGTTTTTAAGTTTCTAGGATTAAAAACAATACATCAAATTTTAAGAAGTACGCCCTCCGTTTCTAAAAGATAGGCTTGTTTGGTTTTGTACAACAATTAAGAAAACCAATCATTTTTTCTTCATGTTTTTCCTAATTTATCTATGAAAAAAGTGGTCCCTTTCAGTGTAGTCCATACCGGTCGGTACGGCCGGTATACTGCCGGTTTTACCGGTTTCGGCCGAAAAGCGACACGAAATCCGGTATACCGATAAACGGTATTTGGCCGAAAATATCAACCGGTATGGACTGTACCGGTTTGGCCGGTACGGCCGGTATTGACCAGTTTTGGCCGGTATTGACCGGTACAATCGTTTTTTTTTGTTTTTTTTTATTTAAAAAAAAATAAAAAAAAAATAATTTATTCTTGTTTTAGGGTTTTCAATTGTTACTCATATTTTTTATGATATTTTAGAATTATATATGCATATGATAATATCTATAATTAATCTAATGATCTTAAAATTGTAATATCTTTGTTTAATTAGTATTTTAGACGATAAACTTTGAAGTTGTTCTTGTTTCTTTTGTTTTTCCAGTTTGAACTTTGTATGAAACCTATGGATCTATATATTTTGGATGAATACTAGTTTATCTTTTTAAACTTTGTGAACTAATATTTTTAAAATATATTTATAATTATAAAATGTGAACTAATATTTTTCATAAAATTATATGTATAAAATATATGCACCGATATTCCACCGATATTTAAACCAAATTTTCCCGGTATACCGGCGTTTCAGTGTATCGCTCTCGACCGATACGAACCGAAATCCGGTATGGTACAACCTTGGTCCCTTTATATTTTTATAGAGAAAAACAAGAGAGAAATGATCCCAAATATGTTAAAAGAAAGAGATGTGTCCCCTAATATAGGCAAAGTAGTAATCTAATAACATTTGACTTTTCTTTTATAGAAACAAGCCTATCTTTTTGACATACCCATATATGAAAACCTTGCCTATCTTTTAGAAACGGAGGGAGTAAGGTATTTCTAAAATATATGTAATCAAAGGATAAGTAGCACAAATAATTGTAAGACTGGTAAATAGAGAGTTTCAGATAAGAAAATATTAGTTGTGAGCTTAAAGTAATAGCAATGTTCTCTTGATGTTCAAGAATGTTCTCCTTGGAATTAACTCATTCTTTTCCATTTTCGTTCATCACAACCCCTTCCATATGGTCAACTTCCCCATGAGATGAAGTAATGTTGCCAGGATTATAGTTGTTTGGGTTATGATGAGTAATAACATGAATTTTCTTAGGGAATTTAATAGTTTATGTAGCATCATCTTGGTGTCTAGATATTTTATTTTTTCTATTGTCAGAGGAGTCAGTGATGACATCTGCAGACTCACCATTCTCAATATCACGATTCTTGAAAACAACATCCCCATTTATATTATCGTTTTCTTCAGCTTCCCAATCCTTGCAATAATCAACATACTCCTCATCAGTCGTCCCTCTAACATATAATTGTTCAACAACATTATCGCAAGTGTCTTCACTATGATCCACCGTTCAACATTGATCATAGAGATTATGTGGTTACTTTTCTCAGTGATACTTCACCCAAGTAACCCTGCATGCCTTGTATTCCACCATTCACCTATTTCAATGGATAGACTAAGGTCTCTCTCCACCATAGCTGTTACTGTGTAGTTGCATTTTGGCCTGCAGTCTTTTGGGGAATAGTCTCCAGTTTTTTTCCCAAGCTCGGCGATAACTTTATCACACATCTATTGATTGGTGCTCAAGTAGTAGATTCTTAAACTTTACACTTTGGTGAGTAAATTTTTAGTCCCCTACTATAATTTTTGTCGTGTACCTTTTCAAAGGCATGAGGTATCCATGAATATTCCAAGGTGATTTTCTAATGATTTCCTCCTGGTCTTTTTTTGAGTTTAGCTTAAACACAAACATATTTTTTCCAACCACCTTAAATCCTCTTCTTTTATACCTTTTCCCATAAAGCATTAATTTCTTCTTTCACAATGGTTGTCTCAATGACATCAACAGATAAAATTTTCCCTATTATACTGTTAGACCATTATATGCAGTATCAGAGAGAGATTTTGAAGATCATACTACACCACGAGTTGGCCTACCATGTTTGTCTTGGATACTAGCCGCATTCATCTTATGAGTGGTTTTTGAAATTTGATTATCAGGGTTATCAACCATTATCTTAAACTGAATAGGGCTTGTGGGGCAACTTTAAAAATATGTTCTTCTTGCGAATGGGCTTATGGCACTTATAAAGATAAGTATCATAATAACCAGAATTAGGTGGTGATAAGATATACACTCTGTTGGGAAATTGAGTAAGATATCTGTAATACAAGAAAAAAAATATATTGACGAATAACATATTCATTGGTCAAAGGAGAAAAATTAGGGGAGGAAATATTTGTCCTATAGTGTCGGAAACTATGGGATTTTGAATATGAAATTTTGGGTTTTGATCTGAGTTGAGATCGTAGATCTGTTTACTCATTATAACTTTAAATACTTGATTTTAAACATGATATTGGCAACAAAACCTAATCAAATTTCGAGGACCCATTAATGTATCAATGGGGAGAAATGCTAGTTGGATAAATAATACTGTCGTCGGGATGATAAGAAAATAACTTACCAAAGTCCAATACTGGATGTATTCGATTATATGAATCAAGAGAACCTGCAATACACAAAACTAAGCCTCCATTAAATCACAAGAGAGAAAACTAGAATCAGTTGGTAATGAAAAATAAATCAAAAGAAGAAAATTAAAACCAAAATACCATGAACTCTATGTTTCTTTCGTGTACTTTTTCATTACTTGATTTTTTTATGGTCTTATGTGTGCATTTTGTTGCTCCCCTTGATCCTTCTTATAAAAAAAGCAACAACAAACCGTCAACAACCTGTTTTATTAGTTAAGTTTTTGGAAAGACTATATGAGATAGAGGTTCTTGTTTAGCCTGGTTATATTGGGGCCTACGAGAATTATTTTGGGTCTACACAATTTTGTACCCACCTAGATAGTAGGATAAGGGTGTCTAATTAGATATTACAAAAATACTAAACTACCCTCCATTAATAATTAGCCCTAATACTTAAATCAAAATATAAATACAAAAATCTTTCCATTTTTCACTACATTCCAAATCTAACAAAATCGTAAACAAAAAAAATAAACTTTTTATTTTCATCAAACTTTTCAAATCCTAAAAATCCTAATCCAATTTTTTCAAAAAAAATCTCGGATCTCCCATTTCACTCGATCTACAAGGTAAATCTATGTAAACCCATACTTCTAATAACTTTTTTGAATTATCTAAGTGTTTTAATCTTACTTTTAGCGAATCAAATTCCTGAATTTTTACCAGAATCGTTCGATGTTGATTCATCGTATCTAACGATTCTGTATGGTTTTCATGAACATGAAGAACATGCATCAAAATCGTTGGGTACGATATATAAACATCAAATGATTCTAGTCCATATCACTCACAAATAATTATCATGCCCAGAATCGTTGAATACAACAGATCGTATCCAACGATTCTACCTTCTTTTTTTTACTTTTTCTCGTTTTGGAATCGTTGAATACGATCTGCTGTATCCAACGATTCTACCTTGTCATTTTTTTTACCTCTCTGAGATGAGAATCGTTGGATAAGAACCTGAACGTCTCTCTTAATGACCGTCTAGAATTGTTTGATAAGACAGATTGTATCCACCGATTCGTCTACTTTATTTTTTACTTTTCTCATATTAGAATCGTTGGATAAGGTCTGTCTTATCCAACGATTCTGGACAGAATTCACCCTTACTCGTTTTCTGTACATCCACCGATTTTGTTGAGTTTATTTTATTTCTTTATTGACTTCGTTGTTAATTGAATTAGTGATTGTTGATTTTTATTTCGCTTTAACCATACTTATATTTTTTTCTTTAAATTCTTTTTTGCAGGCATGGAGAACAATGGCAAGAGTACTAGTTATTATACAGAAATCCGTGAGTGTGATGTGTTTAGAAAGCCGGAGCCACCCATTGTGCGTAACCTATATAAGTTTGGTTTTCCGTTTGGAAGAGAGACAAAGTTGGAGCAAGTCAAGAGGCTTCTTGGAGAGCTCTTTGTGGAAGAACTTGACGAGGTCATTAATATTGCAACACTCAGAACCGAAAATATTATTTTGTGGAGGGAGTTTGATGAGGCATTAGCGGCTAAGGAAGCTGCTGAAGATGATCAGTGAGAGGATGCTGAAAATGACTTTTTATGTTTATGGATGTTTATTTATACCTAAAACAATAGTTTATGTTTATTTAGAATGAATTGTTATGTTTGGATCGTAGTGACTACAAGGTTTAACTTGTCTTTGAACTAAGGTTTTAACGACTAGTTTTTTTTTTGGTTTCATTGCTCATGGTCAACGGCTAGATTTTTGATTTTTTTTGAAAATATAGTCGTTGCCCCCTTTACGCTTATAAATAGGATAACTCATTCTACATCATACATGATATGTTTTAGAAATAGTTGTAAAAGATTCGATACTCAGACTTATAAAGATTTGATTTTTAAACCTAATTTTTAATACTAAAATAAAGAAGATTAAAGTAAAATTGATTTCAAATTATGGAAAGAACTGAGAGTAAGGATTCCGCCATTAGCCAATTTTTCAAGTGATTTAGCATTAATAATTATCTTGCAATTCATATATTCAATTTATTCAAAATATTGCCAAAGTTAGATTTCCAAAATATTAGTTGTAAATCAAAAGTATGAGACATCAAAAGCTCTAAACTCAGCATGACCCATCAAAAGAAAACACAACTAATTGATAAAAAATATTTTTTAAGAAATTTAGTTCAAAGCAAATAATTATAAAAGAATTGCAAAAATTAATAAAATAAGAATTACCACTTTATTATTGGAAAAATGGCTTCCTCCGTCGCCTCAGCAATGGGGTCTAGCTCCTCATGTTGTAAACACTCTCAAGATGTGTATTCATGGCTCAAAATTTGTTTACAAAGATGAAAAGAGTGAAAATTGTGTAAATAGAGAGTTTGCAACAGTGTTATGGCGTTGCAGATAACTGTTTTTATTGTTATAAAAAGAAAGTGCTTCCACTGAAGATAAACATTGATGTTCTGAAGATATCTGTTGCAAATGGGTTGAAGAAACCGTTGCAAAGACGAAGATAAATGTTGCTCTTACGTTGAAGAAATCGTCGCCTATTCGTTCTTCCCTACATCAGCATCACTGTTTTTTTCTTCCTGTTTTTTTTCCGATTGAAGCTTTGCTCTTTTTCACTTGATATCTTTGCTTTATATAGGCTCCAAAAAACCCTAACTAGTCCTCCTGGATCGATAAGGACTCAAAATCTAATCCAAAACCAACTCAAATTCTTGTTAATCCAAATCCGAGATTTTTTTTTTTTCGGTTAACTTCGATTTCCAACAAATTTTACGGCTTTGAAACACTCCGAAGTGACGTTTTTAGTCAAGTTTGATTGCTGCGTCATACTGGGATACTGATTACTTGTTTTAACCCCAAAAATCTCGGTTCCAATCAAGACAGATAGCTTTTCACGCGTGAAAGAAAATTTCCCGGCCTTTCCGGATTTTTGAAATTGAAAGGGGGTGCCCCTATCCAAGCTACATGTGCCTTTATCAATTTGTATGGGTGCCTTTATCAATTTTTCCGGGTGCCTTTATCACCTTTTTAGCCGATTTTTCCACAAATATTTATTGCTCAACAATACCTACAAACATATAAAATTATACAATAAGTATAAAATCGAGCACTATCAAAATAGATAACTGCGAGCAAATTAGACATAAAAATGTGTCTATCAAATACCCCCAAACTTATTATTTGTTAGTCCTCGAGCAAATTGATAGACGCATTTATGTGTCTAATTTGCTCTCAACTTTTATAGTGTTAGAACTTATTTTGTACTAATATTGTGTTTTTATGTATTTATAGGTATTTCTAGAAAATAAACATTGTTGAAAAAATTGGCTCGAAAAACTACTAAAGGCACCCAGAATTGATAAAGGCACCTGAATAGTGAAAATGAGCACCCCCTCTTCTTCACGGTTCAAAAACCATTTGGGCGGGAAAATTTATTTTAAATACAGAGATATCCTGTATTGATTTTGGAAGAGAATTTCACGTGATTTCTGGGATTAAAATCAGAGAGAATTATGGCCATATCAAATGTGATTATACATGACCAAAAAATACGTGGAAGAATCAACATATCTTGTGAGATTTACGTGAAAAATGAAGAGCTTTTATTCTCTTGGTGATTGAAGTAAATTAGATATTAATTGAGATTTTGTTCTAGAGTTTTGTAAGGGAATAGCTTCACTGTTCAGGAAAGAAAAATCAAGATAATCATGGTCGAATCAACAGACAACTAGAGAATATATTTCCCGGATATCATTCTCTCTTAAAAGAGAATTTGGGAGATGTTATGGGTGTATAAAAGAGTGTCGAAGGTCATAGAGTGATAAGAGAGTATGGGGGAGAGCTTAGGATACGCAGAGAAGGTAGCCAGAGATCGACAGAAACAATCCAGGAAAAATACTTTTTTCTGCTAGTGAAAGAGAAGATGAAGAACATAAATCGTCAGAGAAGTGTCGCTGATAGTGTTGCTGATGCAGCGTATTTCAACATCACTTGTAGTCCGTTCTTTCTTCCTATTTTCTTTTCTTTCTTCTGTAACGCAGAGAACACTTCTCTGTAACGCTTATAAGCGTATCAAATCTCCTATGTTACTATTATTTCACCATTGTAAGCACCTTTTGAGCTATAAAATATATTTTTGAGGGTTTTTCCAATACAATGAGGAGCTAAACCCCATCTATAAGGCGACGGAGGACGGTAATTTTCCAAAGATTATGTGGTAATATTTATTTAATTAATTTATGCAATTCATTTATGATTAATTATCTTGGTTAAAAATTGATTTAATGATTTTTGTTAAGCAATTGTGATTTCGTTAGATGGTACATGCTTTAGCCTAGGTTTTAGATGTTCCATGCTTTTGTTATACACTTGTTATTCTGTAAATCTACTTGTTACAAAAATTTTAGAATCAAATTAAATGTTAGAATTGCATAATTATAATTATTGAATTTAATCACTTTAAAAATTGGAAAATAGTGGAATCCTAGCCTCAATTCTCTCTCAACTTTGTTAATAATTTTATTTGAGTTTTGCTATTTTTAGTCTTAGAAATTAGATTTAAAAACAAATCTTCACAAGTCTTGAACGAACTTATTTACCACTATTTACAAAAACGTCAATTTTGGCGCCGCCGACGCGGACTTGTTATTAGAATTGTTTTTAGATTTTTTTTTTTAGGTTAATTAGTTTAGTTTGCCTTTTATTTTATTTTTTATTTTTATTTGTTGTATTTTACGTTTTTGGGTATTTTCTTTGTATTACAGGTTTTAGATCAAAAAGAAATTGAAGCTAAAGATTATATTGATTGATTAAAGACTTGGAGTCAAAGACAAAGCGAAAAGAACGGAAAAAGAAGACAAGATTTTTTTAGTTAATTTTTTAAAATTTTTAAAGGTTTTTTATTTTCTTTTTAGAAAATTGTATTAGGAAATTATTATTATTTTTGTAATTATTTTAGGTAGTTTTATATTTTTTTCTTATTTTTGGACTTTGGACTTTGAACTGTAGAACTTTATTATTAATATTTAAACCCTACGGAAGGGTATTAAATATAAACTTCACAGGGAAGGACGACAATTACGATATTGTCTCGGCCCCTCAGGTTCGTACACTGACATAGGAGTCGGTGGCATGAGTCGACTTCAACGGTTCATCCCCCATCTGGTACGGGAGGTAAGACTCGATCAACCCACGAATCCCCTGTCAGTGGGTTTTCTGTATTCCTTCGTAATGCGTATATGTTGAGGACTTGAATACGGATTTATTTTCTAGCAAATGGCAAGGACTGGCCATATAAGATAAGGACTCGGATTTCATCACTGTTTCCTTCTTGCCCGCCTTAAGAACACGTTACCTAACGCGAACCTAAGCTTAAAATTTGATTAGAAAGAGACATATAGGGTAACGAGCTTATTGGAAAATCATTCTTAATGATTCCTAACTCAAGGTTCAAGAAGATTATTTTAAGTTGATTAGAGCCGCCTTGTAACCAAGGGAAAAGTGCCAAAGAGACAGGGTTATCAAAGCTCCTTAGAGCTTATCATGTTTCTCTTCGACTTAATCTAATTCGGATCGTTCTAAGAGGTATCTAAAACTGTAACTAGTTGCCTTTGGAAGAATAAAAGATGGTCTAGAAACAATCTAAGTGGAGCCGTCATGATTTTTGTTTGCTAGATTCAGTAGGTTTGATTTGGTTGAGTCGGCCTTGTTTGTGTATGTTTAGAACCCCTTCCTGTTAGGATTTATTTTCTTAGATTTTTTGTAAATTTATTAGGAAAGTTTTGTTAGAAAATGTCGAGCTGGTATTACAATAAATATCCTACTGAGTTTCAAAACATGCATTACCCTTACTATGACCATAGTGTGGATAGTACTTGGGACCATTACCAACCTTCTGAAGGTTATGGTTCATACCATGGAAGCCCCAATTACTATTCATACGCGCACCAATCATATGAACGGGAAAACGAGCAAAATTTGAGTTCTTTGTCTTGGAGGGATGCCCTTAATAAGGTGCAATCTAGTAGTTATAGTGAACCTATCATGCCTCTAGAAGAATCACACGAGCAGTTAATATCTAGAAATCTTTATGATCTAGTTGTTTCTATAGATAATTCCGTCAAGGAGTTGACTAGGGATACAAATAGGTTCGTATTAAGTATGGGGGGAACAATTAGTAGTCCAACTCCTCCTCTAGAAGAATCACACGAGCAGTTACAATCTAGTACTCCTTATGATCCATTTGTTTCTCTAGAAGAAGAACTCAAGAAGTTAGATGAGAATACAAATAAGTTTGAGTTAAAGACGAAAGAAAGTATTACTCAAAATAATCTTAATTGCCAATAAAATGTTTCCACCTTTACCCTTGATAATAATGATGAATATTTACCTAATTTAGAGGACGAGGTTACAATAGAAGACACTATTTATTTAGATAAGGTTCAACCATTTTCATATTATTATGATGATGAGTATACTTTTGATGAGGAAATTGAAATCCGTAGTCATAATGATGAGGAAATTCTCACAAAAATTGAGTTTCACGATAATAATTATGTCTCTAGTTCTGATCCTAATAATATTAATGATTATTCACCTATTCAAAAGGAAATGGATTTAACTAGAGATAACATTGTTATAAACGGCGAAATATTTCCTCATTATTATGAAGACGACGATGGTTTAGAGGAACGAGTCTATTCTGGGACTAGTATTTTAGAGTCCAACGATTCAGGGACAACAGTCTCAAACGAAGAAGATAAACTCGTAGAAATCTTAAATGTGAGTGAGACTGCACCACCTGATTATAACTTAGAAGAAGCAATTGACCATTTTCAGGAATCTGATGATCTAAAAATTAGGGAAATTGTGACTAGTCTATCTAGAGACACCCAAAATTCTATGTTTGGGGGTGATTATTATTCTCCTGTGCTTTACCTTTAACTCTTTTAAAAGTCCCTCACTTGGACTTGATGTTTGTGCCTCTACCATATTAAGAGACTATCTTCAAGAACTGTTTCCCGAACCTAATCATGTCCAAAAAGAAGTTCAGTTGTTAGAAACCCATCCTCTGGTCGATGTGGTTCACCTAGGAAATAATACCAAGATTGACTTTGTTTTCCCACCAAGATATTTTCTTCCATATGTGGGAACGTTTGAATTTCAAATGTGTCAGTTATTAAGTTTTAAGACTAAGCCTAATTACTTTAGGAAATTAGAATCGACACATTTGCTTAAGAATGACCACCATTT
Organism: Papaver californicum; assembly: GCA_023531435.1. Taxonomy (NCBI): domain Eukaryota; kingdom Viridiplantae; phylum Streptophyta; class Magnoliopsida; order Ranunculales; family Papaveraceae; genus Papaver; species Papaver californicum. The sequence goes on from JAJJMC010007665.1 coordinate 2,007,947, forward strand.
TAAGAGTAGTCAACTGTGTAGGTCAAATATGATTGACTTTGAGGATCCACAATTATTCAGGTTATTATTATGTGCCTTGAGTTTATTATTTCAGTTTTTCCAGACTCTACAACCTGATCCTCTGGATCCTACCTATGAGGAAAGTCAGCCTAAAGAGATTTATCTAGACCCTTTTCATAGAGCCTGAACCTGAACCACAACTAGATATAGTTTTCTTAAAAAGAAAACTAGATAAGGGTGTGCTTGGTTTGTTCACTTTCTGGGTCTGCTGTTGTTTTCTTCTATGTTGGATAATATTGTTTTATTCAGAAGACCCACAGTTGTTCCGACTATTGCTCTATGAATTTATGAGGTGACTAATTCTTCCTTTAGTCTGGCTGAAGACTTTAAACTTAGCACTTCTTGGGAGGTAACCCATGCTCGTGCGACACGGTAATATCTTTCCTTAACTCCTTTCATTCGATTGGTAACAGTTTCTCCTTGTTCATATATTTAATTCATCTTTAGAACATTGAGGACAATGTTAGATTTAAGTTTGGGGGAAGGGAGAAACTTTTAGTGAAAATTAAAACTCCAAAGTCTAAAAACTTGTGAACAATTCAGGGTGACACTAACCATTCTAGGTAGGTGGAAACTTAGCACTTTTTCTACAGGAATTGGTGTGCCTAGTTAAATGGTCTATTCATAAAAGGATGCCTAGCTCAGGTGTTGGAAATAACATGATAGTTGTCATCATATCTCGGAACTATCTCGACTATATCACCTTCTGTTTTTATTTTTGCAATTTTCATATTTCTCTAAGTGATTTGGTGGGGCACCAACATCAAACTGTTATCTTTGTTAGGATGAAGTTGAGTGTTTGAGATCAAGCCCCATTATTGTATTATTTAGAGCATTATTTAAAACAATATACAGAGTATTAACACTTTGATAGCAATATATGTGTGTTCTCCCTGACTCCGTCGCCTAAGCAAGCGTGAAATGCAGGATCCATGAGAAATATCATGTAAGATGCTGATAAGGAGCATGTACTTGGATTCATTTGGTCCAATCATGTTGTCAGTATATTTTAAAATAATAAATAATTGTTTTATTTTCAATAAATCGACCGCTGGGGACCTTGTACATACCAGCTGAGTCGATATTAGTTTAAGGAAGAAGACTAGTGGGAGTGTATCTCAATCCATTCATCCTAGCACTGACCTTCAGACAGATATGAGAAACACCGTTCACCTTAGTCAACACGTGCAAACTTCATTTTGTCAATATCCATCTTCTAAATTTTTCCATGTGATTGTACTTTGATAGATTCTGAATATCGTGGCTGAACAACTATTTAAGTAGAGTTTTGAATTCTTGTATGAATTTTAGTACGCTGAGTGAAAACTCGTGTACATCAATTGGAATCATATAGGGTAATGACTCTTATAGGCGAAGAATTTAGTATGCCAACTAAATAGTTTATTTAGTGTCTATCCTCAATCGTTCACAGGTAGCTAGAATTTGGAGTAAAGGTTTTGTGGGTACACCTCTTGTAAACCCTCACGAGACAAAACTCGTCCACTAGGGACACCTAGGGGTTCAAAGGCTTGTTGCACACGCTAAGTGCAATCATGATACCTGCGAAAGTGAGTTAGGATTTTCTAGATTAAAATTTCTCGAGGACTAGCAAATAATAAGTTTGGGGGTATTTGATAGACACATTTATGTGTCTAATTTGCTCTCAACTTTCATAATGTTAGAACTCATTTTGTACTAATATTGTGTTTTTATGTATTTATAGGTATTTCTGGAAAATAAAAATTGTTGAAAAAATTGGCTCGAAAAACTACTAAAGGCACCCAGAATTGATAAAGGCACCCGAATAGTGGATATGAGCACTCCCTCTTCTTCACGGTTCAAAAACCATTTGGGCGGGAAAATCTGTTTAAATACAAAGATATCCTGTATCGATTTTGGAAGAGATTTTCACGTGATTTCTGGGATTAAAATCAGAGAGAATTATGGCCATATCAAGTGTGATTATACATGACCAAAAGATACGTGAAAGAATTAACATATCTTGTGAGATTTACGTGAAAAGTGAAGAGCTTTTATTCTCTAGGTGATTTGAAGTAAATTAGATATTAATTGAGATTTTGTTCTCGAGTCTTGTAAGGGAATAACTTCACTGTTCAGGAAAGAAAAATCAAGATAATCATGGTCGAATCAACAGACAACTAGAGAAGATTTTCCCGGATATTATTCTCTCTTAAAAGAGAATTCTGTGAAGATTAAATGAGACGATTTGGAAGATGTTATGGGTGTATAAAAGAGTGTCGAAGGTCATAGAGTGATAAGAGAGTATGGGGAGAGCTTAGGATACGCAGAAAAGGTAGCCAGAGATCGACAGAAACAATCCAGGAAAAATACTTTTTTCTGCTAGTGAAAGAGAAGATTGAGAACATAAGGCGTCAGAGAAGTGTCGCTGATAGTGTTGCTGAAGCAGTCGTATTTCAACGTCACTTATAGTCCGTTTTTTCTTCCTGTTTTCTTTTCTTTCTTCTGTAACGCAGAGAACACTTCTCTGTAACGCTTATAAGCGTATCAAATCTCCTGTGTTACTATTATTTCACTATTGTAAGCACCTTTTGAGCTATAGAATATATTTTTGAGGGTTTTTACAATACAATGAGGAGCTAAACCCCATCTATGAGGCGACGGAGGACGCTAATTTTCCAAAGATTATGTGGTAATATTTATTTAATTAATTTATGCAATTCATTTATGATTAATTGCCTTGGTTAAAAATTGATTTAATGATTTTTGTTAAGCAATTGTGATTTCGTTAGATGGTACATGCTTTGGCCTAGGTTATAGATGTTCCATGCTTTTGTTATACAATTGTTATTCTGAAAATCTACTTGTTACAAAATTTTAGAATCAAATTAAATGTTAGAATTGCATAATTATAATTATTGAATTTAATCACTTTAAAAATTGGAAAATAGTGGAATCCTAGTCTCAGTTCTCTCTCAACTTTGTTAATAATTTTATTTGAATTTTGCTATTTTTAGTCTTAGAAATTAGATTTAAAAATAAATCTTCACAAGTCTTGAACGAACTTATTTACAAAAACATCACAAATTTAATAAAATAACAATCCTAAACCACTTTCGCAGGAATCGCGACTACATTTAGCATATGTAATAAGCCTTTAAACCCCTAGGTGTCCCTAGTGGACGAGTTTTGTCTCTTGATGGTTTACAAGAGGTATACCCACAAGACCTTTACTCCAAACCCTAGCTACCTGTGAACGATTGAGGATAGACACTAAATAAACTATTTAGTTGGCATACTAAATTCTTCGCCTATAAGAGTCATTACCCTATATGATTCCAATTGATGTACACGAGTTTTCACTCAGCGTACTAAAATTCATACAAGAATTCAAAACTCTACTTAAATAGTTGTTCAGCCACGATATTCAGAATCTATCAAAGTACAATCACATGGAAAAATTTAGAAGATGGATATAGACAAAATGAAGTTTGCGCGTGTTGACTAAGGTGAACGGTGTTTCCCATATCTGTCTGAAGGTCAGTGCCAGGATGAATCCTAATGGATTGAGATACACTCCCACTGGTCTTAATCCTAATTCTAATATCGACTCAACTGGTATATACAAAGGTCTAAGCGATCGATTTATTGAAAATAAAACAATTATAAGTGTATCGACAACATGATTGGATCAAATTGAATCCAAGCGCATAGTCCTTATCAGCATCTTACATGATAGTTCTCATGGATCCTGCGTTTCACGCGTGCTTAAGCGACAGAGACAGGGAGAACATACACATATTGCTATCAAAATGTCAATACTCGATTTTTTTTTTGTTTTTTTACAACTATAGTCTAAATAATCTCAAACACTCTACTCCATCCTTGCTGGTGATAACAGTTCGATATTGGTGCCCCACCAAATAACTTAGAGAAACAAAAATTTGTAAAAATAAAAACAAAAGGTGATATGGTCGAGATAGACTCCGAGATATGGTGACAACTATCATGTTATTTCTAACACCTGAACTTTGTCCTTTTATGAATAGACCATTTAACTGGGCACACCAATTCCTATAGAAAAAGAGCTAAGTTTCCATCTACCTAGAATGGTAAGTGTCATCCTTAATTGTTCACAAGTTTCTAGACTTTGGAGTTTCATATTTTAACTTAAAAGTTTCCCCCTTACCCCAAAACTTAAATCTAACATTGTCCTCAATGTTCTAAAGATGAATGATTAAAAACATGAACAAGGAGAAACTGTTACCAATCGAAGGAAAGGAGTTAAAGAAAGATATTACCGTGTCGCATGAGCATGGGTTACCTCCCAAGAAGTGCTAAGTTTAAAGTCTTCAGCCAGACTAAAAAAGAATTAGTCACCTCATAAAATCATATAACAATAATCGGAACAACTGTGGGTCATTTGAATCAAATAGTGTTATCACAAATAAAAGGAAACTGCAACTGGACAAGAAAACGAACAAACCGAGCACACCCTTATCTAGTTTTTTGTTTAAGACAACTACTTCTAGCTGTGGTTCAAGTTCAGGCTCTATAAAAGGGTGTAGATAAAATATTTGCATGGGCTGGATTTCCTCGTAGGCAGGATCAAAAGAATCAGGTTGTAAAGTCTGGAAAAACTCAACCAAGAACTTAGAAGCATATACCCGTTTTTAGTCAATTCAAGTCGCGAAAGTAGGAATAACCTGAATAATTGTGGATCCTCAAAGTCAATCAAATTTGAATCACACATTTGACTACAATGAAGGTGGTCATTCTTAAAAAATGTGTCGATTTTAATTCCTAAAGTAATTAGGTTTAGTCTCAAAACTTAATAGCTGACACATTTGAAATTCGTACGTTCCCACATATGGAAGAAAATATTTTGATGGGAAAACAAATTCAATCTTGGTATTATTTCCTAGGTAAACCACATCGACCAGAGGATGGGTTTCTAACAACTTAACTTCTTTCTGGACATCAACATGCTCATGAAATATAGTTTGAAGATGATCTTGTAAAATGATAGAGGTGCATATGCCAAGTCCCAAGTTAGGGACCTTTCTAAGAGTCAAAGGTAAAGCACAGGGAGAATGATAGTCACCCCCAAACTTAAAGTTTTTCAGTGTCTCTAGATAGACTAATCACAATTTTTCTAATTTCTATATCGTCAGATTCCTGAAAATGGTCAATTGCTTCTTCTAGGTTATAATATGGTGGTGCATCCTCACTCACATTTAAAATATCTACGGGTCTATCTTTGTCGCCTAAGACTATTTTTTCTAAATCGCTGGACTCTATAACAGTATTCTCAGGATAAACCATTCCTCTAAACCATTATCGACTTCAAAACAAGAAAATTATAAATCCTTTTCCTTTTGAATAGGTGAATAATCATTAAAATTATTTGGATTTGAACTAGAAATTACACTATCATCATGAAGCACAATTTGAGTGACAATTTCCTGATCACTATGCCTGTATATTTCAAGTTCTTCATCAATACTATCATCATCATCATAATAATATGAAGATGTTTGAACCTCGTCTAAATAAGTAGTGTTACCAATTCTATTCTCGTTCTCTTGATTAGGTGAATAATTATCAAGGGTAGCACTATGTCGGTAATTAAGATCATTTTGAGTAATATTATTTTTTGCAAAACTTTCACTCACACTTAATTCAAACCTTTTTGTATTCTCAGTCAACTTCTTAAGGGATTCGTCTAGAGAAAAAGTTGGACTACTAATTGTTCCCCCCCAACATAACCCGAGCCTTTTTATATTCTCAGTCAACTCCTTGAGGGATTCTTCTAGAAAAATAAATGGATCATAAGGAGTACTGGTTCGCAACTGCTCGTGTGATTCTTCTAGAGGCATAATAGGTTCATGATGAGTACTAGATCGCAACTGCTTTAGGGCATCCCTCCAAGATAAAAAACTCGAATTTTGCTCATTTTCATGTTCATATGACGGGTGTGTATATGAATAGTAATTGGGATCAACCTGGTATGAGCAATAACCTCCAAAAGGTTGATGGTGGTCCCGACTACTATCCACACCATGTTTATAGTACGGATAATGTCTATTTTGAAATTCAGTCGGATATTCATTGTATTTGTCCTCATAATACCAGTTCGACATTTTCTAACAAAAACTTCCTAATATATTTACAAAAATAAACTTTAAAAATAAATCCTACTGGAAGGGGTTTCTAATCAAACACAAACAAGGCCGAATCAACCAAATCAAACCTACTGAATCTAGCAAACAAAAAGCATGATGGCTCCACTTAAATTATTTCTAGACCAACTTTTATTCTTCCAAAAGGCAACTAGTTACAGTTTTGACAAATCTCTTAGAAGGATCCGAATTAGATTAAGTCGAATAGAAACAAGATAAGCTCTAAGGAACTTTGATAACCCTGTCTTTTCGAAAACGTTTCCTTGGGTTACAAGGAGACTCTAATCAACTTAAAATAATCTTCCTGAACTTTGAGTTATGCTAACAGAGTAATAATTACAGCCCTTTTGAATGATTTTCCTATAAGCTTGTTACCCTATAGGTCTCTTTCTAGTCAAAATTTTAAGCTTAGGTTCACTTTTGTGTATTAATCTTTAATATACATTCTTAGATACTTGTTAGGACTTGTTTTGGTTGTTAAGTTCAATTATTTATGGTGGTTATCATATTATTACTTCGTTTGGCTCAATAAGGTTCTCTTTATTAATTTCAAACAAAAATACGTTAAGTTTAAACCAATTTTAATCACTTTTGTGTATTAATCTTTAATATACATTCTTAGAGACTTGTTAAGCCTTGTATTGGTTGTTAAGTTCAATTATATCTAGTGGTTATCATATTCTTACTTAGGTTGGCTCAATAAGGTTCTCTTTATTCATTTCAAACAAAAATATGTTAAGTTTGAACCAAATTTAATCACTTTTGTGTATTAATCTTTATTAACATTCTTAGAGACTTGTTAATCCTTGTATTGGTTGTTAAGTTCAATTATTTCTGGTGGTTATCATATTCTTACTTCGGTTGGCTCAATAAGGCTCTCTTTATTCATTCCAAACAAAAATACATTAAGTTTGAACAAAATTTAATCACTTTTGTGTATTAATCTTTAATATACATTCTTAGAGACTTGTTAGGCCTTGTTTTGGTTGTTAAGTTCAATTATTTATGGTGGTTATCATATTATTACTTCGGTTGGCTCAATAAGGTTCTCTTTATT
>JAJJMC010007665.1:2015234-2025998 GCA_023531435.1 Papaver californicum
CTTTTGTGTATTAATCTTTAATATACATTCTTATTGACTTGTTAGGCATTGTTTTGGTTGTTAAGTTCAATTATTTATGGCGGTTATCATATTATTATTTCGGTTGGCTCAATAACGTTCTCTTTATTCATTTTAAACAAAAATATGTTAAGTTTGAACCAATTTTAATCACTTTTGTGTAATCTTTAATATACATTCTTAGAGACTTGTTAGGACTTGTTTTGGTTGTTAAGTTCAATTATTTCTGGTGGTTATCATATTATTACTTCGGTTGGCTCAATAAGGTTCTCTTTATTCATTTCAAACAAAAATACGTTAAGTTTGAACCAATTTTAATCACTTTTGTGTATTAATCTTTAATATACATTCTTAGAGGCTTGTTAAGCCTTGTATTGGTTGTTAAGTTCAATTATTTCTGGTGGTTATCATATTCTTACTTCAATTGGCTCAATAACGTTCTCTTTATTCATTTCAAACAAAAATATGTTAAGTTTGAACCAATTTTAATCACTTTTGTGTATTAATACTGGAAAAGTAAATCCGTATTCAGTTCCTCAACATATATGCATACGAAGGAATACAGCAAACCCATTTGCAGGGGATTCGTGGTTTGATCGAGTCTTACCTCCCATACCAGACGGGGGATGAATCGGTTGTAGTCGACTCGGGCCACTGACGATATAGTAATTGTCGTCCTTCCATGTTGCAGTTTATATTTAAATTAGCCTTTCGTAGAGTTAAAAATAATAATAATGTCCAAAGTCCCAAAATAAAGTCCAAAAGTGTCCAAAAATAAAAGAAAATTTACAGAAATAATAAAATATTTCCTAATATAATTTTCTAAAAAAAGAAACAAATAAAATCTAACAATTAAAAATAAAATCTAATTAAAAATAAAATTATTTGTCTTCTTTTTCGTTCTTTTAGCTTTAACTTTAACTCCAAGTCTTTAATCACCAAAGTCTTTGGCTCAATTTCCTTTTAATCCAAAAACATGTAGCAAAAAGATAAATACAAAAAAAAAACGTAAAATAGAACAAAATGAAAATAATACTAAAAACAAAAATAAAAATCTAAAAATAAATCTAACACTCTAAACCTAATGACAAGTCCATGTCGGCGGCGCCAAAAATTGATGTTTTTTAGCAATAGTTGTAAAAGATTCGATACTCAGATTTGTAAAGATTTGATTTTTAAACCTAATTTTTAATACTAAAAATAAAGAAGATTAAAGTAAAACTGATTTCAAATTATGGAAAGAACTGAGCCTAAGGATTCCACCATTAGCCAATTTTCAAGTGATTTAGCATTAATAATTATCTTGCAATTCATATATTCAATTTATTCAAAATAGTGCCAAAGTTAGATTTCCAAAATATTAGTTGTAAATCAAAATTATGAGACATCAAAAGCTCTAAACTCAACATGACCCATCAAAAGAAAACACAACTAAATGATAGAAATTATTTTTTTTCAAATTTAATTCAAAGAAAATAATTATATTAATAAAATAAGAATTACCACTTTATTATTGGAAAAATGGCTTCCTCCGTCGCCTCAGTAATGGGGTCTAGCTTCTCATGTTCTAAACACTCTCTAGATGTGTATTCATGGTTTAAAAATTGTTTACAAAGATGAAAAGAGTGAAAATTGTGTAAATAGAGAGTTTGAAACGGTGTAATGGTGTTGCAGACAACTGTTTCCATTATTACAAAACGAAAGTGCTTCAACTGAAGATAAACGTTACTGTTCTGAAGATATCCGTTGTAAATGGGTTGAAGAAACCGTTGCAGCTGAAGATAAACATTGCAAAGACGAAGATAAACGTTGCTCTTACGTTGAAGAAATCGTCGCCTATTCGTTCTTCCCTACATCAACAACACTATTTTTTTCTTCTTGTTTTTTTTTTTCCGATTGAAGTTGTGCTCTTTTTCACTCGATATGTTTGCTTTATATAGGCTCCACAAACCCTAACTAGTCCTCCTGGATCGATAAGGTCTCAAAATCTAATCCAAAACCAACTCAAATTCTTGTTAATCTGAATCCAAAAATAGTTCATTTTTTCCGGTTAACTTCGATTTCCAACCAATTTTACGGCTTTGAAACACTCATGACGTGTTTTAGTCAAGTTTGATTGCTGCGTCATACTGAGATATTGATTACTTGTTTTAATCCCAAAAATCTCGGTTCCAATCAAGACAGATAGCTCTTCACGCGTGAAAGAAAATTTCCCGCCCTTTTCGGATTTTTGAAATTGAAAGGGTGTGCCCCTATCCAAGCTACGAGTGCCTTTATCAATTTTATGAGTGCCTTTATCAATGTTCACGGGTGCCTTTATCACCTTTTAGCCGATTTTTCCACAAATATTTATTTCTCAAAAATACCTACTAACTTATAAAATCACACAATAAGTATAAAATCTAGCATTATCATAATAGATAATTACGAAAAAATTAGACATAAAAATGTGTCTATCAATACACTACTTCATTCAAACAAATCCTTCTTCAACATTTATTGCTTCCTTCAAAGTAAAAATCTTTTGCAATGCCAAGTCCATCATCAACTACCAATTCAACTGAAGAGATACTCTGAAGATGCAAACGAATTTCTCCATCATCATTATCATCATCGTCATCAACTACCAAGTCAATTAGGGCTATGGAAGAAGAGATACGCAAAAGAAGCAAACCAATGACTGTCATGGAATAAAAAGGAGCTCAAAAAACGATTTCAACAACGGGAAAGGTTAAAGTCCGTTATGGATGAGACGGAATAGGTTAGGAATTATTATATGGTCATGGATTTTCTAGTAAAAAGATCGGGATAAACGTATATTTTGGCTACAAGTAAAAACAGGACCTTACGTTCCCAAGACGAACGCGAAGTGGAAGGGTCCATGCTTTGGTTAGAGGGACGACTATGTTGCTGCTAGGTTATTTTATGTTAAGAAGTTGTGCATCAAGTATAACGGGTTTCTCGCTAGGCACAAAGGGTGTAGGTTTACGGCACATGATGCATATACCAAATGAAGAGGTGAGCCTTTTTTATCATTTCAAAGCTTCCAAAATAATTCAGGATCGCACCGAGAAAAAGAATATCTTTTAATTTAAGTTTTTATCTATTAATGAAAAAATGATAAATATGTAATTTTAAGTTGTTATATATTAATGAAAAAATATCTTACTTTAATTGTTGAATAATTCAATTAACATTAATTGTGATTATGACAACCATTGTTCACTTCAGAAAGTTTATATATACCATTAGCATCATTGACTCTATTCACTATAATCTTAAAGAGGCAATCATTCTTCTTTGACTTTGACTTATTCATGTAGACCCTCGACATCCTCTTCACATACGGTTTTTCCTTTGCTACGTGACTTTCATGCTTGCCACTTCTCTCGCAAACAATTTCCAAACGATCACGCCTCGTTTGACGACCTAAGACTAATGCGTATTTGATCTCCTTGCATTTTTCCACAAACCATTGCATTGCATCTTCCTTATTTTCCCAAACCAAATCAGTGTAGTAGCGGGCAGAAGTATCATGCCCCATCTGAGCCACGGGTTCAGGTTGGTCGTCGACCGCTTGAACAATCTACAATATAAATCGAAAAATTAGGCCACCAGAATTGGCGGATAGGTAACAATGTGTCGAACGATTCTAAAGAATCGACCTTTAGGTCCACACATCCAACGCTACCTAGTCTTGATTTTGGGAAAAAAGCCCTAAATGCTAGAATAGGCACACGTGAACTGACTTGTGCAACAATTCAACAAAGCACAAGTTATAACGATTCTAGCATTCAGCAAAGCGCAAGTTGTTCTGGACACTTTCTCGACTAGAATCGTTACACAGAGAAACAAACATCAAACAATTATTCCACCTACCAATTCCCCTAAAACTAAATGTAATGACCCGATCCTCTACCGATATTGTCCTTACTTAGCCACTGCGGTCATCCGACAGTATGGGGTTTTCAACGGGTACCGCTGATGTCATCAACCAACAGCTTCCCAGGAGGTCATCCATCCCTGGAAGGCCTCGGTGTGAGAAAAGGATAAACCATTACTTATATTCCATGTGGCGAACCCTACCTGTCGAATTGGGGTATTACAGTGCCACCACCTTAAAATGGAGCCGCCCTCGGCTCCGGAATATACAAGCCTAGATCTCCGACGTTCCCTGCCACTCATGAGACCAGTACCTGGCACACCCTATCCAGCGTACTCTCTCACCCTCGGCAGGTGACCTGTCGTCGGTTATGATACCATTTGTAATGATCCGATCATCCACCGATATTGTCCCCACTTAGCCACTATGGTCATCTGGAAGTGTGGGGTTTTCAACAAGCACCGCTGCGGTCATCCAGTAGCAGCTTCCCAGGAGGTAACCCATCCATGGGTTACTCCAGCCCGAGCACGCTTAACTACAAAGATTTTTTCCAACTCTGGAGCCAACTGTGCTGAAAAGGCCTCGGTGTTAGGAAAAGACAAACATTTACTTATATTCTATGCGACAGACCTTACCTGCCAAATCGGGGTATTACACTGAACCAGAATCGGTCATTGTTCATGACCATAACCAACGATTCTGATTCGTAATTTATGAGAAGAGGTAGAATCGTTGGTTACGATGTCATCGTAACAGCCGATTCTGGGTTATACGAAGGCCAAAAAATATGTCAAAATTTGTAAAATAACGTGTACCTGTCGTTTGGAAGCATTAAGGTCTGCATTTTTCCGGGTAGAATCTTCATTTGCTTGATTAAAATCCTCATCTATGCTTTGGTTCACACGTTCTTGTTCGTCCAACAAAACCCCCAAATCGTGCGGATCGAAAACACGATAATCTGATCTGCGATAAGTAGATGCACCCGCTTCTTCTTCACCACTAGAGTATACGTCGATACAATCAAATTTCATCTTTGCTACCAAAACCCCAAAACCCCAAAACCCCAAAACCCTAGTTTTCCTCAAGTTCTTCTCCTTCTTCTTCAAAATTTCAAGAAAAACTCTACTCTAATTCTTACCTAAATTTAACTAACATTTGAATTAACTAACACTAATTAAGCATATTAGTTAATAACACAAATAGTTGGATAAGTTTTTTTTTTCTTTTCATAATGACCCTATTTTGTCTTTTAGTGGTATGCCCAAAATAATTCTCGTAGGCCCCAATATAGCCAGGTTGTTTTTTTTAATACGAAAGGATAAATTTATTTAAATGGAAAGAATTACAAGGTTTTGAGGTCTTCGGCTAAAATTGAATTTAACCAAGAGGGCATGTTATGATGCCATTCTTGAACTACCAGAATAGATAAACCATGTTTTTCTAAAGTATCAACAACATTAATTGCCTCCTTATGAGCAAAGCTACACTTCCAGGTCTCAAATTTACTTAAGAAAAAACGACAATACTAGATTATAGTGGAATTCAACCAGTTTACTGCTTCCTCTTTTCCATTTATTGTATGTATTACATCTTGGCTATCTCATTCCAGATGGATTTTAAGATGACTTTCTGATAATGCCCATCTTATTGCTGCCAATGCCTCTGCTTGTTCAGGTCCTAGTGTTGATCCAGGGGCACTTTTATTACTCTTTACAGAAAGCTGCATCAAAATTCACTTTAGATTCATTAGAGTGTGGAGATTTCTAGGTATGAGTTTGCGAATGAGATACATTGCATGTTCTCTGAGGTACATTAACTTGCACCCTTTACCAATTAGACCTGCGAGATATCACCTTTCTGACTATGACACCAACCTTTACCTGCATATTATCAAATACAACAGAGCACCTATGTTTCCAGATTTCCCATATAATAAAGAAGTAAGAATAAAGCTTATGCACATTAGTAGGTCTGACTTGGACATTATTATCAAACCATGAAGCAATCCATTCATACACATTTTTACCCTTCAGGTTAAGAAAAAATTAGAATCAACAGTATTAATAACACTAGCCGATATTGGGCAGTCTAAGAAAAAATGTTGCATTGATTCACATGACTAGAACATAGAGGGCAATGCTTATGTATATTAGAATTGAATCTTGACAATCTATCCCTAACATGCAAGCATTGATGCATAATCTTCCAAAGAAAATGATGAATCTTAACTGGAAGTTTAGTTTTCCATAAAGATTTCCAATTAATGTGATTAGATATAGTGGACACAGGCAGATTATCATTCAAAATGGCTCTATAAGTATATTTTACAGAGAATTCCCCATCATTAGCTGGTGCCCATCTAATTCTATCAACACCTGAGTAAGGGATTCTAATTTTCTTAATAGTATCTAGAGTGTGGTTATCAAAAATATCCTGTAAAATTTCAAGGTTCCATGCCTTAATATCATAGTCAAAGAGTTGAGAGACACACTTAAGATTTGCAGAAGCAAAATTAGATTTAGGAGGACCATTTAGGGAAGGAATCTAATTATCTTTCCATATGGAAATCTTGGTTCCATCCCATATCTCCCAATAGTAGAACTTTTTTATTATCTCAATACCCTCACATATACCTTTCCAGATCCAACTACCCTGTTTATTCAGCACATAATTTATAGGATTATCATTCTTAAAGTATTTGCATTTAAGAATAGAAGCACAAAGAGAGTTAGGTTGATCAAGCATTATCCATGCTATCTTTGGAAGAAGAACTTGAATCAAGATTGCAGATTGTCTGATGTTTAAACCACCTAGGTCTTTTGGTAAAGCTATGGTTTTCCAGCTTTTCAAGTAGGTCCTTTTTTCATTACCTTTTTGTTCCACCAAAAGTCTATTTGGATATAATATATTTTATCTGTAATTTTCTTTGGCATTTTAAACACAGCCATATGATGGCTAGCTAAAGTTCCTAAAACAGACTGGTTCAAAGTAGTCTTAGTTGGCTGATTAAGAAACTTAGACTTCCAACCTGCAAGTCTAACAAAAAAGTTGTCAATGAGGTGAGAAAATGATTCAACCTTACTTCTTTGAAGTAAAAGTGGCACACCCAGATATTTCTCTTACAATGCCATTCTTTTGATGTTCAAAATATTAGTTATGTCATGTTTTATAGAATTTTGAACCTTATAGCTAAAAGCAATGCCAAACTTTTCAAAGTACACAGATGGACCAGAGAATTTACTGAATTGGTCAATGATTTTGGCCAGTGTTCTAGCTTCCTTAGTCTTTGCTTTAGTAAAAACTAAGCAATCATCTGCAAAAAAGAGGTGAGAAACACTACGACTATCTTTTATCACAATTATGCCATGAATATCACCCTTTTTCTCAGCAGATGCAAGAGCTCTAGATAGGGACTTCATAGACACGTTTTTGTGTCTTAATTGTTCTCATATTTATATTGTTTTTTCTCAATTTTTATATTCAGATTATTATTTTTATTGTGTTTGTAGGTATTTTTGAAGAGTAAACAATTGTGGCTGTAAAGATGGGTGACTTAATTTGAGAGATATTTCTGGAAAGATTTGGACAATTAAGAGAAGGAGATATTGTTTCCTATCTAATAGAAGTGTGTGCACATTATTTGAAGTCACGAGATATCAACAGATCTCTTTTCTCACTACAACACATCTCGGACTCAAGATAATTATCATTCGAGATAATACCAGGACTCCATACAAAGAATTAATAAACAGGGAGACAAGGGATCCCCTTGTCTCAAACCTCTTTGAGGTTTATACATATCTCCAGGAGAACCATTTAGCATAATAGAAGTATAAACATTAGATATACATTATCCAATCAAATCACACCAGTCATTACAAAATCCTAGGATTTTCATAGAAGAATCAGGAAGCTCCATTTTACTCTATCAAAAGCTTTAAACATGTCTAATTTGACAGCCATCCAACCATCTTTATTTTTTGTTTTTTTTCATGGTATCAATAAGCTCATGAGCAATCATAATGTTATCAGTTATTAACCTACAAGACAGAAATACGGTTTGAGATAATGAGATGATTTTGTTCAATAAAGGTTTAAGCCTGCTAGTTAATAGCTTAGACATAACTTTGTAAGTGACGTTACGAAGACTAATAGGTCTAAAATCCACAGAACTGGTAGGACAATTTTTCTTAGGTATCAAGGTTGTGAAATTATGGTTCATTTGCTTTAAAAGATGCTTAGAATGAAAAAAAGACTGAACCATTTTCACAATATCATCTCCAACTATAGGCTACATTTGTTGGTAAAAGCCAGGAGGGTAACCATCTGGACCAGGAGTGGTCCAGGTTGCATACTGAACATAACATTTTTGATTTCATCACTAATTGGCATAGAAGTTAACATATCATCAACATTAGAAATACAAGGAACCACAGAAGCAAAATAATCATCAGGATTATCAGGAGAGGTAGTTCTACTCATATTAAAGGAATGCTCTTTAAGAACAACTGCAATGTCATCTCTATCAGTTAACCAAATCCCCATATTATTCTGCAAAATATCAATGTTTGTTTTTTTTCCCCTAAAATTTACTTTGTTATGAAAATAGGCAGTGTTCCTATTTCCATTTCTAAGATACCAATCTTTATTTCTTTGTCTCCAAAAATCATCTTGAGCATCTAACCAATAAGTCAGCTTCTTTTTAAGTTCATCTAGTTCACCAGGATTAACAAATAGACTATTACTATTCTAAAGAGAATCTATTTGAGCCTTAGTTTTGTTGATTTGAGTACTTATATTTCCAAAACTAGTATGATTTTATTGCTTCAGAGCTAGCTTAGTATTGAACTGGATTCTAGTAACCTTGAAATCATTAAAGCCTGGTTCAGAAATGTTCCAATTTTTTCTAATAATGTCCTTGCAGATGGGATCATTCAGCCAGGTTCTATTCATCCTAAAAGGATGAAAAGTATTATTCTGGATCCTATCAGTTGCTAACAAGATATGGGAATAATCACTATCCAGAGGAATGAGGTGATATGAAATGTCATTAGGATAGTTGTTCATCCAATCAACATTGTAAAGAACTCTATCCAGCCTTTCAAGAATCATCTCATGACCATATCTTCTATTTGTCCAAGTAAAGGGATTACCTTTAAAAAACATACTAAATAACCTGCTATTGTCAAGTAATCCATAAGATTCATCAAGAACAGACTGACTAATCAAGTTCCCGCCATCTTTTTCATCTTGAGAAACCACAAAATTAAGATCACCCATGACAATCCAGGGTAAATTAGTTTGAGAGGCAATATTTATCATATAAAACCATTAGCTATTCCTGTTATTATCATCCAGGGCACCATATATAAAACTCACAAGAGAAAAATTAGTTATAACATCAATTCTAACTTTGCAATGTATCATATTAAGTTTAGCATCAATGATTTGCAAGTCTAAACCATCCTAACAAGCAAAGTCCATAATTGAAATTAAAGATGTAGTTTTTTCATTTTCTTGGAGGTGTTTTTGGTTTCAATAAGAAAAATAATGTTTGGATCATTGGATCTATGTTTGGATCATTGGATCTAATGAGATCTCTAAGGTGATTTCTAGTATTTTTGTTGCCAAAACCACATACATTCTAGGATAAGAATTTCATAATTGAGTTAAAATAGAAGTAGGGATTAAAATGAATTATCATAGAATGAAATAAAATTACTCAAAACTTAAAACTATGAGCTTGAAATTGGATTTTTACCTGGTCCCTTTCATTTGCTTCAGTATGCATATTTTCTCCATATATTTTTCCATTCTCGAAGTGATTGATAGTTGTTGATGGTTGATGATCTATGTTACCAAAAGAACCCATGAAATTTGCAGATGATTGATAGACACATTTTAGTGTCTAAATTGCACCTTAGTTTCTATTAAGTTAGTATTCGATTTTACAAATATTACGTGTTTTTATGCTTTTGTAGGTACATTAGAAGAATAAAGATTTGTGGAAAAATTGGCTCAAAAAGTGATAAAGGCACCCAAGGACAAGTGTTATTGGCACCTCAAGAATGGATAAGGGACACCCTAGGATCGGCCGAGTCAACCAGGCGAGTCGAGCCAGCGAGTCAACTCAGCCGAGTCGCCGATCCAACTCAGCGGGAATCGGGAGATTCAACTGTGTACGCTGTTCAAGTGATTTGCGAATTGTTTTGCTTCCAGATTGTTCCACACGCTAGAAGATATCCCATACAAGTCAGAACAATCGAGAAACAGTAGAAAAATCCCGTAAAATCAGCTCGGAAATCATGTATGTGGCCGGAATCATGTTTCAATTAGGATTGGGATTTGTGAGTGGCTTGAGAGAGTTCTATTAGGTTTAGAACTCTCTCTAGGGTTTCTACAACCTATATAAGCCAAGAGAAACCAAGAAAAATCACCACGCAGCCCTAGAGATTAGTTCAGAAGAATTCCGGCCACTTCCGGTCATCGCCGGTCACTGCTGCTGCACCGGCCGACGTGTTCTTCACCCAGCCATCACCGAAGAAGAAGACTAAGTAACATTTATTTCTGTTGCTGATTCAAACGGCTCATGTTGCCTTAGCTTTTAAACCTTTGTTGCTTAGAACCCTTTCTGTTACAGCTGAACCCTGTTCTGTGACATTTATATACGTATCTGTTCAGCTGTTGCACTATTCTTTCACCTTGTAATCAACTTTTTGAGCAATGAAAAGATCTTTTGAGCAAGGTTTCTTCACCATGAGCTAAGTTTATTTATTGGGATGATGGAGGAGGTTTTTCTCTCAATTTTATGTGGTAAGTCTATTTTTAATTAATTATTTACAATTCTTTACTTGTTAAATTTG